>JALHCA010001060.1:0-10407 GCA_024340505.1 Tolypocladium nubicola
ATTTAGTGGCGCGGCTTGGCTGCGGGGAGGGCGGGGCAGAAAAATGGAACGGCTGTGCAAATAGAGATTTTTGGCTGTGCAAATAGTAATCCTCATGCAAAAATGACCGTATGAGGGCGAAGAGACCCTACAGATGGTCGCCCTGGACATCGCCTTTACCATGTCTTGCGCCAGACACGGAAGCCGTCGCCATCGCCATGCTGTGAGGGACTCGCCATTCTCAGGCAGTCAATGCGCCGTCGCCGTTATTAGACAGCCGCCATTCGGACATGCTTGGCTCGGGGCATGAACCTTTGCACATCAATAACGAGCTCACGAGCCACAACACGCTCACGGGCTGATCCGACACGGCGCTTGCACCGACACTTTTACGCGACACGCTTGCCACAGTATCGCGACGAGCAAGGACACGGGACGAACCGTCGAGTGGCAAGACGACACCAAGGAGCACCCGAGCAACTTGGGCGTGACCCGGTGGCCTCCCCGTTCGCAGCAGCATGTGCACGCAGGTGGACAAGAGATGGGCCTGCGGGCACGTCGGCTTCTACCGTATCAAATGGTGCGAGCAGATATTCAAGACGTGCAAGGGGACAACCGAGAAGCACGATATCATCGACGAGAAGGAGGAATGCAGCGACTGCGAGCGTCGCCGGACTCTTCCGAAGCCGCTCGTGTCCAGATAATGGCGGTTGCGGGGGAGAATGATATGGGCTGGATGCATGATAAGGACGCTTTTGGCAGGGGGGCGAGCATTGCCACGGTGCATTTGCCACGACGTAGAAAACACGTCATGTTGCGGTTTGGCCACGGGGATCCGACACGGCAGTTTCGATTTGTGAGCTCATTTCTGCAGACGACACAGGGGCAATGGCATTCTCTGATTTCTCATGGACGTCTGGCGTAGATGCCTGCCGCTCGTTCGATGCGATGCAGGGAAGCCATGCAGCTAGGGCATCGAAGCCGTTCCGCCCGCCCACACGCCGCGTGGGACACAGCCCGGGAATTGCTGCGATGCTGGCCACGCTTTGTTATCTGGCAGCTGTCGGCGCCGGCGGCTGCGGAGCCCGTCACTCGGCCTCAGTCGGCCTCGGCTGAGGCGCCCAGCTGGCCGCCCGTCGTTCCGCACTCGGGTGGCACAAGAGGCAGCGAGGACATGCACGTCCGTTCTCATACACCTGCAGGATGGGCGAGGTCCGCCACCAGCCGCCACCAGCGCCGGGCGATGTTTCACACGCACGGCCCCGAGAGTGTTTGGCCACGGGAGATGTAAGAGAGTGCACAGTCAAAAATCTCTGTACAATCTCCAGTACACCGTTCTTGGCGCCTGGCTACCACGTCCTCGTACTCGTAATGTCCGGTCGGTTGCGCGGAGCCGACAACGGTCCGTCAGCGGACCGTCCGGACTGACGGTCGGTGAGAGAGATCCGCACGAGGATCCGCACGAGGCTGAGTGCGGAAGCAAGGAACGCCAAGGCTTTGACACATGGCGCCGCGGCCAATCAGCGGCGCGGCTATCCCGCTTCGGTGGCACCCCCGCCACAGCCTCGCCCATCAGACCACTTTGGCCGCGGCGTGCATGGAGCTGGGCTGCAAATTTGCCGGCCCTGACCGACGCTGCCGCACAATGGCTCGCGAAATCAGCCGTGTCACGCCATTACGGCGGCGACGGCCAGGGACGGCCAGGCGCTGAGAGTCAGTGCTGTTGCGTGCCTCCTTGGGCGGTGCTGGCGCTGGCAGTGGTGGTGCTGCTCCTGCTGGCGGCCCAATCCGGGACTCGCCGACCGACGAGCCGAGCCGCCGACGCGCAGCAGCAGCAGCAGCGGCCTCGCGAGGATGCGCTCGCCATGGCACCGGCGTTTGCGCGCGGGCTGGGCCGGGGACGGGCTGAGGCAGCGCGTGCTTTGGGTTTTCGGCCTGGCACCCGCTGGACGATTCGACGCATCCACGGAACCGCTGCCCTTCACCACTGAATCGCCGTGCGCCTCTGACGTGAACTGAACGAGTAAACGGAACGGTGCTGTCCGACTGGCTCGCCGCATCTCACGGCGCTCGCCCGGCAAACCTTACTCGGCCGCAGGGCCATGCGCTGCCTCACCGTGCTGCCACGATTCTCCCCGACGCGGCCTTCGGTTGCCCAGTTGCGTCTGCACCCCGGTGGCCGAGATCGAATATCTGGCGCCGTCGTGCCGGTCCGCTCGCCTCCAGCATCAAGTCGACACTCCCCCTCGGCCTACCCGCCCCTCCACCTGCTCTAACAAAGCACCACCTTACCTGTCACCTCGCCGCCCATCCCTCCGTCCCTCCGCGTGCTGGCTGGCCCTGCACTCGACGGACCGCTGCAACAAGCGGCATAACATCAGCGGGGACCCAATTGGCCACGGCTGCGTGATTCTGTTTTTCGTGAATCACCGATCCCTCTCCTCGCCCGCCCGCCTCGCCGCCCGCCTCGCCGCCGCCTCGCCGCGAGCCTCCTCCAGCCGCCCTCGATTGCCCTCACACCCAGCGGAGCACCGCACGGGAGCTGCATCCACCCCCTTCCTCGCCTCTCGGGTACTTGCCGCTGCCGCGATCCTTGGCGCCGCTGCTTCACCTCCCGCGTACAAGATCACCGCCAGGCCCAGCGCCGGCTCCTCCAACGCCGCCCACCGAGCAAACCGACGGCGGCCTGGCCTGTCGTCTCGACCATGGACGACGATGCCGGAAACCAGCCTGCGGGCGCCCTGGACCGGTCGCCATCCATGGTCTCCCCCGGCTCGACCTCGCACTCGGCACAGCAGGCCTCTGCCTGGGACTCGTCGACGCCGGGCTCCAGCTCCAGGATGAGCACCGCCTTCGAGTTCACCTCGGCCCCCTCTGACGTCTCCGTCCCCTCGTTCGACCCGGCCATCGCCGCCTTCGCCGACATGTCCTTTACGCAGCCGCCCGTGCCCTCGCCGTATCTGCAGGGGAAGACGGCGCTGCCGGGGGGCCATCCCGAGAGCCTGCAGCGGAGGGAGCTGCACGACAAGAAACGCTACAAGGTCGACGCCGAGACGCCGGCCCTGGACTCGATAGACTACTGGATCAACTTTGACGACGACGTGGACAAGATGGGCAGCTTCGAGATCGACTACTCCAAGCGCAACGACCCGACCGGTCAGAACAGGTGAGTCCGGTGGTCCCCTCGGGTGCCGCCGCTGCTGACTGGCGACAGGGCTGGCGCCGCCGCCAGCACGATGCCTGGCCTGGGAAGCGGGCTGTACTCGACGGCCATGGCGCCGTTCAGGGCAGAGGACTTCATCGACGACGCCGCCTTCGACCAGGCGCTCTCCGACGACGAGGACATGTTCGATTCGGCGCACCTCGGCGAGCAGCTGTCGGAGATGGAAGCCCTCGCCCCCCCGCCCCCCGCGCCCGAGAAGGGCCTCTACGCCGCGCCGCAGGCCTGGGATAGGACCCTGCCCGGCCAGCGGCTAGAACCGACGACGGACGAGGCCCCGAGGCAAACGCGACGGGGCATCTGGGACGCGCTCCCCCGCGGCACGAACCAGGTCCTCAGCCCCGACGAGCAGCGGCGCCTCCTCGAGATCGCCCTCAACTCTGGCCGCATGCCGGGCAGCCTCATCCCCCCCAACGGGTTCGGCATAGGGTTCGGCGCCGGCCTGGGAGCGCGTCCGCCGGCAGAGTTCGAGAAGCGGTCGCAGGACTCTTCCAGCACCGAGACGGAGCGACAGAGCACGCCGAGGGCCGACGAGTCCCGGGATCGGAGGCAAGGCAAGAAGCCTGCCGCGTCCAAGGCCGGATCGTCAAAGAGGCCCTCCGCCCCGGAGGCCGGCAAACCAAAGTCGGCCGACAGGGTGGCCCACAACGACGTCGAGCGAAAGTACCGGACCAACCTCAAGGTCAAGATCGCCGAGCTGCGGGACGCCGTGCCGGCGCTGCAATCGCCGGGCCAAGACGCCGAGTCGGAGGGCGGTGGCTCGTCCCACCAGGGGGCGCCCAAAGTGAGCAAGGTGGGTGCCAGACTTGCCCTTCCCCGCCACCACGGGCAGCAGCAGCTAACAGCGACAGGGCACCGTGTTGACGAAGGCGACCGAGTACATCCAGCAGCTGGAGCAGCGCAACAAGGCCATCACCATGGAGCACCAGCAGCTCGCGCGCCGGCTCCAGGCCTTTGAGACGCTCTTCAACAGCACGGCCAGACAGCCCGACCTGATGCCGAACCACAGCATGACGCTCTTCGACCCGAGAGGCTTCTGCTAGACGCGACACGACGAGACATTACATGGTGCATGCTTTGGGCCAACACTTTTAACGAACCTGTGTATAATAACGAGCATTGGGACGGTGGCGCACGGGCTGGGGAAAAAAGATGTCATCTCCCACGGCGGCTGTGGATCAGGGGGTCATCCACTCCGAGAATACAATGTTGCCGCTCGGTCGGACTACTACTGGCTCTGCCGTGAGACGTAGACGTGTCAAGCGCTTACTGCCCTCGTGGCCAAACATGTTGCGACTGCGTTGCGCACGTCGGAGATTATGCATACTCGGAGATTTCTTCTACGGAGGATATCTACATGTCACCTCACGCCCTGAGCGCCTCAATGTCGTCGACCTCCTTGACGGCCTCCGTCGAGAGGATGTACGGCGACTCCTCGTCCACGCACACGCTGTCCTCGATGCGGACGCCCATGCCCCGGAAGTGCTTCGGCCAGCGCTCGTCGTCGGGCACGTATACGCCCGGCTCGATGGTGACGCAGTGGCCGCGGCGCAGCGTCTCCCGGCGGCTAAAGCCGGGGCAGTCGTGCACGTCGAGCCCGATGTAGTGGCCCACGTGGTGCGGGAACAGCTGGTCGATGGAGCCCATGGACACGTCGAAGCCGATGGCCCGGAGCTGGTCGACGAGCCCGCGGGCCGTGGCGCCGTGGATGTCCTCGAGGGACATGTGCGCCGACTCGCGGCACAGGGAGACGCCGGTGCGCTGGACGCGCAGGACGGCCTCGTAGAGGTCGCGCTGGGCGGCGGAGAACCGGCCCGAGACGGGCCACGTGCGCGAGATGTCGGTGATGTAGGTGCCGTACTCGCCGCCGGCGTCGACGAGGATGAACTCGCCGTCGCGGAAGGTGCTGTTGTTGACCGTGTAGTGGATGCAGTTGGCGCGATCCCCCCCGGCGACGACGGGGATGTACGCCGGCCCCTCGCAGCCGTTGGCGATGAACCGGTAGTCGAGGAAGGCGTGGAGGTCCTTTTCCCTCGTCCACGGCCGCCGCATGGCCTCGGTGATGGCGCGCCCGGACATCTGGCCGGCCTTTCTCATGTTGGCCACCTCGGCCGGGCTCTTGACGACGCGCAGCCTATTCATGACGGGCTGCAGCGGCGTCGTCGCGGGGCCCGGGTCCTTGCCGGCGAAGAGCCGCCACAGCGAGCTGCCCGACGCCTTGGCCCCCTGGACGTCCGCGTAGACGAGCCCGGCCGACGCGAGCATCCGCGGCAGCACCGTCTCGGCGCTCTCTATGGGCCGCGCCTCGTCCGCGTTGAAGACGTCCTCGGCGGCCTCGATGCCGTTCCGGTAGCCGGACCACTGCTCCTCGCGGGGGTCCTTGCGCCTGACGAACATGCGGAAGGCGTAGTCGCCCCATCTCGGGCCCGTCTTCTCGACGACGGCGACGGCGTCGGCCTCGTTCCAGCCCGTCAGCCAGAGGAAGTTGGATTCCTGCCGGTAGGCGTGGAAGACGGCGCCCGACTTGTACTGGAGGGAGGCGGCGTGCAGGACGGCCACGCCGCCCTCGGCCATGGCGTCGGCGAGGGCGGCCCGGCGGTCGGCGTATTCCTGGGCGGTGATGCCCGGCGTCACTGCGGAAGACGGTCAGCGACCGCGGCGGAGGAGGCGCACGGGGGACTCACGCTCGCCGGGCTCGAGGATGTGGGGGTGCGTCTCGTAGACGGGCTGTCCAAACCGGAGGTCGCCCGCCGCGACGGAGGCGTAGCGTCTACGGGGCGAGGGGACCGCCGCCGGGGAGTTGTTTACATGGAGCCCGGCCGATCGCGGAGCGGCGGTTCGGAGGGAGGGCCTCTGGAGGAGTGATGCGCTCCGGAATGGTGGCCGCGGGAGCTTCATTTTTGGGACGCAGGATAATCAATCTCGGCGAACGCAGCACGGCAGGCGCATGTTGTCGTCGGCGACGAGCGGCTCTCGCAGACGTCTGCCGCCTGGAAGGTAAGTGGAAAGAAACAGCCCGCTATCTGCGCATGACGAGCAAGAGGCAGTGAGCGTGAGCGTGCAGACGATGTCGGTGGTGACGACGAGGCTGCAGGTCTGGAACGGGGAGGCATTGGCCTGGTGGAGCAGCTGCTACGAGGCGCGCATCGGCCGACCTGATTACCTGAGCTTCAGGGCCGGGGCAACCGCCAACGCCCCCGCAGCACAGCGGTTGCTGGTGAGGCGGGTTGGCCCGTGCGTGTTTTTGGCACCGCGCCGAACCGGGCATAGCGCTGTTGTGCCAAGCGCGAAGGACCCATCAACACCAGGCGTTGGAGCTCCTCCAGAGCACGCCTCGTTTCTTCACGCACAACCACACCTCTCCTTGCTCCCATCTCCAGACGCATCAACGCCGCGGGCCAGACTGCGTCGAGACGCTGCTTGCTCCCGCTCGACCTCGCGAGCTCCTCGATGTGGCGGTAGCATCGATATCTGTGAGCCTGCCCCTGGACGTGTCCGACCCTTGCACGTCGCGTGCCAGTCACGGTCTGCCTCGGATCCCAGCCCCTCCACGCTGTCGGCGAGGCAAAGCAGCCCGAGGCCAAACCCGAAGACGCGTGCCCTGCCCGGTCGTGTTCAGTCTCGGCCCGGAGCATGCCGACTGGAAAGGTATATGGCCACCGTATCTCTATCCCCGTCGCCAGCCCCCCTAGCGGCCATGTCCTCGCGGCGGATCCCCCTCTCCAGCAACCCCAATGTTGCCAACTCGCCCCTGCGCGGGCCCTCGGCCGTCCTGGCCGGCTACGCCAAGCAGAAGCGCTCGTACGCCAACGTCCAGCGTGAGGAGCCGTACGGGCAGCCCCCGCCGGTGAAGAAGCAGGCCCTCGAGAACGGCAGCCAGCGCGCCGTCCGGTCCCCGTCCAGGGCGACGGCCTCGTCCCGCACCCATGTCCTCGTGCAGCGCGGTGCCGTCGCCGCCGCCTCGGCCGCTCGGGCGACGGCCGCCAGGGAGCGCGTCTCCAGGGCGTCGGCGTCGGCGTCGGCGAGAGCCGGGCAGGACGTCGACACGGAGAAGGAGCTCTGGAAGAAGCACTACAGGGGAAAGTTTCCAAAGATGGTGTTTTACTTTGAGAGCATCCCCGACGACACCCGCGCGAAGCTGACCAAGCGGGTCACGTACTTTGGTGCCGTAAGCCGCCCTGCCCTGCCCCGTTGCTCCGGTCAAGCGTGCTCACACTCCTCAGCGTCAAGAGCCCTTCTTCTCCATCGACGTGACGCACGTCATCACGACACGGTCGATCCCCGCCGAGCGACCCGAAGCCGCCGCCCAGGGCGGTGCCGAGACCGCACCCGTAGAGCCGCAGCAGCAAGAGCAGCCGCAGGCCCAAGAACAGCCCCAGACCATCAACCCCTCCCTGCTGG
Source organism: Tolypocladium nubicola (assembly GCA_024340505.1). Taxonomy (NCBI): domain Eukaryota; kingdom Fungi; phylum Ascomycota; class Sordariomycetes; order Hypocreales; family Ophiocordycipitaceae; genus Tolypocladium; species Tolypocladium nubicola. The sequence goes on from JALHCA010001060.1 coordinate 7,601, forward strand.
ACAGGAACACCGCCGCTCGGCGGAAGCTCCTGTTCGACTTCCGCCAGGCGCCGGCCCCGTCTCAGCAGCTGGAGGATCCCGCCAGGCGCACCAGGCCTCGCAACAACGATGTCCTCCACAAGGCCCGGGAGATGGGCAAGAAGATCTGGTCGCTGGAAAAGTTCCAGACCATGCTCTCGGTGCTGCTGGAGTCCGAAGGCCACCAGGCCAGCTACTCCGTGTCCCGGACGTCCGCCTCGCGGAGCCACTACGGCCTCTCCAAGAGCTCGCACGAGCCCAACCTGCTCCAGCTCCTGCACAACGAGCGCATCAACGGGCCGTCGGACCGGGACCCGACGGCCGTCAGCAGGGAACTGGTGTACTTTAAAGGGCCGTACATTTACGTCTGGGACATGGACGAGAAGCAGAAGCCCATGATGGTCCGCGAGTACCCCAAGGTCGCCAACAAGGCCGACGGCGAGTGGCCCCAGTTCCGGAGCGTCGGCAACGGACGCTGCCCCTTTGTCGAGGAGGTCGAGGTGCCCGAAAAGGACCACCGGAAGACGCGCGAGCGCGAAAAGGCACGTGCCGCAGCGGCCGCGGCCGCCAGGAGAGAGGATCCCGTGCCGATCCTCAAGCCCCCCGAGATCCCCATGGCCAGGCCGGCGACGGGCAAGCGGACGCTGACGGAGATGGAGGATGGCCACAACAGGGCCGCGCGCGCCGCGACGCCTACGGACGTGTTCAACCCCGCCAAGGCGGTCATGTCCAAGCAGGCGGAGCTGCGGCCGACACAAAACGCCTTCACCAGCCGCGCCGAGGGCGCCCGACTCTTCGCCGGCGAGCCCGTGGCGTCGGGCATGCAGCCCTCGAACGTCACCTCGGCCATCCGCTCGCAGATGATCTCGTCCACGTCCGGCATCAACGGCGCCAAAGCGGGCACCAGCAAGGAGGTCCACGGCCTGCAGCGGAAGGTGCTGCAAAAGACGAACCCTGCGTCTCAGGACCCCAGCTCCCGTCGCCTCGCAGAGGTCTCGGTGGACGTCGCATCTAGCCGATCGACGACGGTGGGGCGGCAGACCTCGAGGACCGTGCAGCAGGATGACGACTCCCAGCGGGCGACGGTGCAGCCTCTCAAGAGCAAAAAGGACCTGAAGCCGGGCTACTGCGAAAACTGCCAGGACAAGTTTCAAGACTTTGACGAGGTGAGCGTCTCGATGCCCGACTGGCAGGACATGGCTGACGGGTGATAGCACATTTCGTCTCGGAAACACCGCAAGTTTGCCGAAAACGACGAGAACTGGAACGAACTCGACTCCCTGCTGGCGCAGCTGAAGCGCATGCCGAAATACTCGGACGGCGACTCTGGAGACGACGAGACGTGGTAGCACGCGACACCCCGGCTCTCGGACGGTAACACGAACCAGACCGACACCCTCGACCACCACTTGCATGACATCTGGACGCTCCCGCGGGCCCATGGACCCGACCTTTGATTTTCAGCATTTCAATCCGATCCCGGCGTCAGCGTAGAGCCAGATACCACCTTTGCTGGCTGTCGACCTTTTGATTGAACATTTTCCCCCTTTTCTGCTTCCCTGTCATCTTCACGAACTGCATGCGACCCCAGCGCGGCGGCATGGTTTGGCATTTTGGACTCATATCATAGCAGGGGCGTTTTGTTCTCTGGCGACTTTTGGAGGCGAGTAGGCAGTGGCACGATCGGGCATCACCAGAGCGTCATGCGTGAGGGGAGATGGTTGAGCGTCGGGGACTAATACATGGCCGGAGCCACCGGCTGTACCGATTAGCACATGTATGTGTACCTTGTATGTTACAATGAACAAGGATATAAGACAATCAGCCTCGCAGCGTGCGCGTGCGTGTGCGCGTGCGTGTGCAGCGTGGCACAAGCAGACATATATTTGCAAGTGGTCAAGACTGGTACAGCCTATGGCGAGATCAAGAAGCGGATAAATCTTAATGTACTCGGTACTCGTATACGACGGACAAGGCGCCCACAGCTCACGAGTGCCAACCAAGCTCGCAGATATCAATGGATCCCAAGGCGCCCTAGCAGGTAAGCCGGGCCAGACGTCTGCCAGACCGATGTGACGCTGCCGAGGCCCAGGCGGTCCGTGAGCCGGGATTCTCGGGAATAGGGTCGCCGGAGCCGGGTGGCAGCTCCGGGGCGGCGAGCAATCGCAGCTGCTCCCAAGCGAGGCACGTCTGCTGCCGCGGAGGCTCGGGGTCAACTCGGGTCAACTGGCTTCAATCGGGTCAACTCGAGGATTCAACTCGGGGCTCCAGCACGGCTTCAGGCACCTGGACAGCTGCTCAACCGAGCCGTGGGTCGTGACCCGAGGTGCGGAGCGCGAGATGTGTCCCGGCTCGCGCCTCATCAGACTACAGAGCATTGCACAAAGGCATTGCGTATTCTACGGCTCGGGTCCAGACGACACACGAACCACGCATTCGGCACTCGGCAGAGGAGGGACGGGTAAACAAAGCGTCTCGAGTGCGCGCTCCGTCGTCCGTCGTGCGGCACGGCAGATCGCCGCCGGACGCGTGTCACCCGGAGGCACGCAACGACAGGGGACAAAACATACCTGCGCGACCGTTTATCGTGTCGGCATGTGGCGCCCTCGGGCGTGCAGTCGAGCCCCTCGAACCTGAGCTGCCGGGCCACTCAACGCGCGCGGCTGGCGCCACCCACGCGAACTGGACCGGGACCTGATGGCAGATGCTAGATCGAGTTGACTCGGGTCCCACTCACCGTTCTTTTCACGGACGACGCCCGGGAAGGACAATTGGCGAGGCCCCCCCCC
>JALHCA010000111.1:0-70742 GCA_024340505.1 Tolypocladium nubicola
GGGGGGGCTGTTCGAAAGTCTCCGGACGTCGTCGGGAGAGGGAGGATGCCGAGGTGCGAGGCGTGATCAGCGGGGGGGGGGCGGAGATGGAGAGTGCGAGCAGATGGCCGCCCGAGGTAGTTCGGGGCTCGGAGGGAAATGGATCGGCTGCTCTGGCGAGGCGCGAGGAAGAGAGAGGATGAGGGAGGATGGGATGGGATGGGATGGGATGGATGAAGTCGGGTCCTGAGCCGATGTCCTTGCAGGAGGCGAGCAATGGTGGGGTAGCTCCAGGGGGGCTCCCCTCCCCTCACCTCCCCTCACCTCGACGCTGTCTGGGCTGTTTCAAGTCATTAACCACTTAGCCGTCGAGCCGTCAAGGTGAGCCACCGAGTTGCGCACCCAAAAGTCTGTTCAGACTGTACGGTATTTATAGCGACGAGCACGCTGATCATACATTTCCAGTGTCGGACCTGTTCCACCACGGCACAAATCGACGCGACAGTCATCTCGAGCGAGTTGCGGCACTTCACAATCCGACATAAGGAGCAGTTGGCAAGTCATCAGGGAGACAGACGGTGATTTTGTCCCCGTCTAGTCCACCACCCGGTCTAAATCATGCATCCAGATCCAAAAATAGGAAAATATTCAACCGGTTCTTGATGCTAGATCCGCCTGTCCCGGATCTAAAACAACTGGGTATATGGGACTCCATCCAACTCTGCAAGCCTCGTTTACTGCCGTCATTGTATCATTCTCCCCTTTCTTTTGAGCCGGCGCATGCTTCCCAATTCAAATAATGCGAGAATTCATGGCGGAGAAATGCAATATGACGGAGCTAGCACGGCTGAGCTCACTGCTGCGGCCTGCGCTGCGTCTCCTCGTCGACGCTGGTGAACATGCCGTTGTTGGCGTCCGCGCTCGTGTCGCTAGCGCTGCCATTGCGATGCTCCGCGGCTGTCTTCTCGTCGACCACGTCGACCGGGATGAGCTGCTCGCCGTTCTTGCCATAGCGGCGTGGCTCAATCCTGGCTTGTTGGACGACGGTGATGGCGCCCTTCCAGCCCGAAACCTTCTGGAAGATGGTGTCCATCTCTTCGAGCGATCGGTAGGCCGTCTCAGGGAAGAAGAAATAGACCGACGGGACCATGAAGGCGTTGATGACGGCGAATATGATGTAAGTCTGGTATCCGATGTTCGCAAAGGCGATGGGCGTGATCATGACAACCTGTTTGTTCCGATACGTTAGCCGCGTGAGCCCAGCCTAGCAGTGCGCCACTCAGTCGCGGGGAATGCGTGCAAGCCTTACCAAAAAGTTGAAGATCCAGTTGGACGAAGTAGACAGGGCGTTTGCTGGGGCACGGGTGCGCAGGGGCGTGATCTCGGCCGGGTACAACCATGTCATACCGAGCCAGCCAATGGCAAAGAAGGTGTTGAAGACGAACAGGAAGACTATGCCGGCAATCTGGAAAGGCCTCTCGCCGGTCCTGGAGTTGACTCCCGCCAGAATGGCCATGGTAGCGGCCTGGCCCACGGCGCCGAAGAGCATGAGCTTGCGACGGCCAACCCGTTCGACGAGGAAGACGGCGGGCCACGAGGCGAGGAAGTATTCGGTACCGTTGAGGGCAGCGAGGAGACGGGACATGAAGGGCGACATGCCGAGGTCCGAATAGATCTTGGCGGCGTAGTAGGTGATGAGGTTGATGCCCGAAATCTGCTGGAACATCTGGTTGACGTAGGCGATAATGGTGCGGTGCAGAGTGCGGTTCTTGTCGCGGGCAAACAGGTCGGCGAAGGTGCCCTTGCTCATCTCCACGACCGTCTCCTTGATGGAGCGGAATTCATTGTCGACGTACTTGTCGCCCTGGTCAACGTCGGCAATGGCCGCAATGACCTCGCGCGCCTCGGCCTCGCGGCCCTTGAGGATGAGCCAGCGAGGCGACTCGGGCAGACCGAGGACAAAGGTCAGGATGAAGAGGCAGAAGGCGATCTGGAAGGCCAGGGGGAAGCGCCACGCCACGGAGCCGGGCGCAAAGGACAGGCCCAGGTCGATCCAGTACGAAACCATGATGCCGCCGGTGATGAGCGCACCCTCAATCATGACCAGCTTGCCGCGCTTGTGGGCCGAGCATGTCTCCGACTGCCACATGGGGACGGTGGACGTGTTGCCGCCGTTTCCGATACCCGTGATGATGCGGCCGACGATGAAGTGCTCGAGGGTGAAGGCAGACGCCTGGAGGGCGGCGCCGACGACCATGATGGCGGTGCCGAGGAAGATCATGCGCCTGCGACCGAGGGGGTTCCCGATGAAGATGGTGATGATGGCGCCGATGAAGCAGCCCAGGTTGTACGAGGCCACGGCGATGCCCTGGTAGGTAGACCGGTTGGACTTTTCGGACGGGGAAATGGACGGGTCCTGGTCGTTGATGTCAGGGAACTGGCTGAGGAAGATGGGCAGCGTCAAGATGCCGCCCATGACGCCCTGGTCTGCGATGGGGGCTCGCGTCAGCGAACTGGCCAAGGAGCCCTCGACAAGGAGCCTGCCCACGTACCGTAGCCGAAGAGAAGGAAATCACAGCCAGCAACGGCGCCAATGGCCCAGTTGAGGGACTGGCCCCGGAGGCCGAAATATTTCTTCCCCATGGTGGGTGGTCTCGGTGACGGCGTTGCCCCCAGCACGCGCTCTCGTGCCCGTGTTCCTGTTTCTCTTCTCACTTGCCGATGCTCGACAGAAGAGAGAGGGGGACTGGACCCTGGGGCAACAAAGGCGGTTAAGGATGTGGAAGAGGAGTGAGGCTCGGGGGCACCTCGAAGTTTTATATGCAAGCTGCAGCCGCTCGTACCTCCCTGGCCATGACTAACAACGGCCGTGTACTTTTTGCTTCGTGCTCGCCTGCTCGGGTTGCTGCGGTACCACCTTGCATCTGCCTCACAACCCGGCAGAGACATCACCACAGGCCCGACACTGTAAAACCGGGCCCGGCGACTCCATCGCGAGCTGCGTTACTCGTACGCGAGAACGTCTTGGGTCCTGGATCCCCGCAGCGGAACCCGGAGAGCAGACCGGGGTGGCTGGCGGCGTGGCCAACCACCATCAACCATCATCAGTGGCGCGATTCGTCTTCCCTCAACGGGGTGCCTCTTTCAAGCATCCATCAGGCTAACAGGCGAGACATTGCAAACGCTTCCCCTCTAGAGCGCCGCTTGTGTCGCCTCGGTCGATCCAAACACGTCCGGGGTCGGCTGCAGCACCGACGGAGCCCCGAGTGCCATTGGCGGAAAGCAGCCAGAAGAGCCAAAGAACCATCCTCACGTCTCCCACGGAACCGCATCTCCCGGGCCCCTTTTTTGTTCGCCCTGGCGTGGGGTACGACGTCATCTCGACCTGAAGCGTGGAGAGGCAGCCCATCCAAATGGGTCCGTTCCGCGAACACTTGCACCTCACAGGCGGCCAACGGCGAGCTAGACATTCATGTCGAGCAGAGCCTGATGAAAACTGGAGACTCGACGCACACGGGACGGGCACGAGGTGTGCGCGCATGCGTCAATCTGCCCGTCGAGTCGAATCAGAACAGCCCGTGATGCTGAGGAAAACTGGGCCAACACCTCTTGTCCTGTGCCTCTGCGCATCTCTTCCCGGCGGAAGCGACCTGGCAGGATGCCAATGGCACCGGGGAGGTCTCACTGTTGGGAACTTTGTCGGTCGAGGAGGTACACATCTGCCCTCGCGCCACCACGAGAAGCCACGCCAACACACGGCGCGGTATTACGAATTACTGGACGCCACGGAGCCAGTCGTTCCTGGCTTCCCGGCACCGGCCGGAGGCGTCTTGTCGCGGCCGGCCGACTGATTCGCGCTGCTGCAAGGGGGTGGTGGGCAGGCAGCCGCGCCGTCGATTGAGATGGATGGCGTCGACGAGGTGGGCAATCCGATACGCCATCTACGAGAAGTCATCCATCTACGAGAAACCGATGGTGCCTGCGTGGTACCCCTGGTTCCCCTGACCTATTGCGCATGTCGAGGAACCTGTGGTCGTCGCTGCTGTCTTCACCACAGCCGTCAGTCGCGTTACCGAATGTCGTTGAACGACTGCCAAGTGCCGAGGCCAGCCCAAGCCGGGACAAGCCCGGGAGCGGTGCTCGTGCCGCACCATGGACGGCGAAGAGAGGCATGGCCAAGTCTGGCTTGCCGCTTGCTCCTGCGAGCCTCGTGGAATCCGGGGTTGGGTCGAGACCGTTCGCCAGGCTAGCCTTGCCGCAGTCGAGGCGTTCCTCTCCTCATTTTGCCCCGGATTCCCATCTCGCGTCTCCCGAGCGCTCGCATCCAAGCCCGGGTCCTGCGGCGTTCGATAGACGGACGGCTGCGGTGGGCCCGGTACCTCCGAGCCCGGTTTCAACTGGTCGCGCGCGTGCTCGGTTCGCCGTTGCCTGCCGACGGCGCCTACTCGTACTCGCAGACGGGAGGCAGTATGGACGAACGCAGCCGGCGACGTTGGGAGACTCGGGACGAACGAACGCGAGAGCCGACCAGCCCGTGGAGAGCTGATGGGGAAGCCAAGCCGCCCTGTGCTGGAGCCCCTGAGGGGTGCGCCCACCGAGCCCGCCTTCTACGTTTTGCTAAATCGTGAAAAATAACCGCAATAGCCCAAGTGGCTCAGCGTTTTGGACGGAGGTCCATTGTTGACGTCACTGGGTCCAGCGGCCCGAATGCACGACTTTGAGCAGATGGATCAGCCAACGTGCGGTCAGAGCCACGAGGCTGGAGGATTGATAGACTCCAGCAGAGAAGTTGTCCATACTAAGTTTTCTCTTAGTCTACATCTCTGCCAACGGAGGAACAACTAACAATGAAGCAAGGCGTCTAAAAACGGCGAGACATCTGACCCTACTAATATGCTGTCGGGTGAGATGCTCGCTGTCACTGCTAAGCAAACACGGCAACTATTCCATTCCTGCCGCCCACTGCACCAGTTCTCCATCCAAATCCCGCAACGCACGGTCGGCAAAGTCGGGAGCCAAGCAGTGGTTGAAGCTACCAGCCAAGACGCCAAACACCGAGGCCATCATGCCCTCCGACGAGGAATCTTGCCCCGGCTCACGCACACATGAGAGTGTACATCCTCGCACTTTCTTCCCGCCTTTCGAGCCGTGCACCCCGTACGCTTCTCGTCTCCCTGGCTCGCCGGCCAGCGAGTCAGCCATCCCGCCGTTCCCCCGGCACCAAGTCCACTTACACCAGCCTCCCGCCCCGTCGGAAACGGCCAGGGGGAAGGGGAAACGGTTGGCGTGAGAGCCAACATGCTCGCTCGCTGCCAGGCCCGGGTCGGGATTAATCCCAAATCTGCCGGCAGCAGCCCCGTCGGAATCTGCCGCAAAAAATCCCGTCGTGGCATATGCAGGCCTCGTTGCTCCCGCAGCTCGTGCACCACCACCGACCCTCTGGCGCTTGCAGTCGGCCATCGCCAGCGTCGACTTGTAAGGCCTTCCGACGGCCGCGAGCTACCTGCGGCGTCTGGGACGAGTACTGTGCTCTGGGGACTTGTCGTCGCGCTGTGTTTCTGTAGAGTTGGCACATCCCTGCACGCCACACGAGGGCATCATCCGTCCCTTCGCTCGGCTTTCCCAAGTAGGAAGTCCGATCGCGTCGGCGCCACCGCCAAACCTCCTCGTTCGCAACCTCATCCGCCGTCCTACCGCTGGCAACGGGAGGAACTCCATGTGTCTTGGCCCATCTTCTTCTTGGCTTGCCGTCGTCGGTTATTGTTCCCCGATCACGGATCATGACCCCATCCTTTCCCCCTTGCCCCCATGCCGTTTCCCCATCTTTGCCTGCCTATACAGTCGAGGCCGAGAGGCCCCGAGTTCCAGCTCCCCGTCTCTCGGGACGGTTACATATAAAATACGCCGGCGGAAGTTCCCCAGTTAAGCAGGTGCCTCAAGATCAAACACTGCGAACTCATCATCTTGTGTCGTCAGTGCCTCTTAATGCATGGCACCAGTAGCCTGGTGTTCTAGTTTCCCCTATGTAATATACGCGCGTGCTTCATCAGAATACAATGAACCGGACATGACCAGCAAAACACCGAGGTGCATATCGCCCTCAACCAAACACAGCTGTTGACGCCAATGATGCATGCAGGATTGGGGTCCCTTCCCCGTTAAGCACTCTCCTTTTCTTCCCTGCCCCTCCTCTCCGCTTCGTACAGTTCTCGCTTCAGGTCCATCAACACCGTCTCCATCTCGTAGACCCTGTCTCGCGTGAGAGCCGCCTTACGTAGCTGGTCCAGTCCGCTTCGCAGCGTCTCCATGATCGGCAGGGCCTCATCCCCTCCATCCGCGTACTTTCCACGTGATTCCGCGTCTGTTGTCCTGTCCAGCGTTGTATCCGCAGACCCAGTTGACTTGGCTGGCTCCTCATTTGTAGTTTGAGAAGGCACCTCGTCCGCCTGTGAGTGGTTCTGCTGAGATGCCGCAAAGGATTCTGTCGTCAGCTGTGACATGAGCTCTTCCTCCGTATCTTCGGCATCCGGGCCCTCAGTTCGCTCTGTGGAAGCTGCCTCTTTGTTTACCTGCAGGTCTGCAACCTTCGCATCGGGTGCACCGGCTGTTCGTTGCTTCCGTTTGCGTGAGCTTCCTCTAGTTTCCATGGGTATCGGTGAGTTCGCTTTGGGCAGATCTTCTGGCTGCCGTGTATTCTCTGGTTCTGCAGATCGCCTTCTCTTGCCACCAAGTTCCGCATGCTTCTGACCACCTCGCTTCCTCTTGCGCTTTCCCCTACCGTCCACCTCTTTGTCGGTAGCCTCCGCCGGCGTTGATGGTATGACCAGCGAGGCCGACCTCTTAGATCCCCTGCGTGTTGTCGGGCCGAGCCGTGATGGCGAGTCTCTGGGGGCGTTGATACAGCCATTCATATCGATATCCTTTGACCCGCTCTTCTTTGGCAGGCTGCTGTCTCCCTCGACCATGGGCAGCTCAGAGCGCCGTGACTCTAGTTCGGCAACCAGTCTCATCATGCACATTTCCTCGCCCTCGCTGAGGGCAAACGATGTGTCTTTCGCACCATCCCTAGAATGACTGCCCCGGGCCGATAGCTCCGCATTATGAGGGGACGGTGACTGCTCTGGGTTGCTTCTGGCATCCACAAACTCGTCTTCGCCGGACTTTGGTGTTTCTTGTATCTGGCTGGGAAGTTCCAGGTGGCGCCGAGGCGGTGTAGCCGGTGGATCTGCAGGCAGAGGTGTTTTGTTTTTCCTTTGACTGTCCGTACCACTCTGCTCGTCATCGGTAATGCTCGAAGGAATGACCTTTGCTGTTGCGCGTTCCTTGGCGGCGGCACGTCGCTGTCTTTTTGCCGCTCTGCGGGCTCTCGGCTGGGAGACCTCTGTCAAGGCAGGAGGGGCAGATTCCTCATCTTGCGCGGTGGTTTGCTGTTGATGGCTTCCCACTGGTGATCCGGTTGGCGAAGAGAATTCCCAATTCTCCAAGGAGCTGTTGGCTCTTGACCGCGACTGGATCTGGGACAACAGAGGATACGGTCGGGGTAAAGGCGGCGACGATGGAGGATCGTTGGCGTCGTCCATCGGCAAGACTTGTCCTCGCCTCGGCGTTGGTGTGGAGCTGATCAGCTCATCAATAGAGGTATTGTGCTTCGGGGTTGTGTCCCTTGCCAGGCGCTCGCTATCGACAGTGTCTTCATCCTTGCTCTTCTTTGGTACGACTTCTCGAGACCCAGCAGGAGAGCTCGACCGGATATCAGGATACAAAGCAGCATTCTCCCGCTGCCTCTCTCGCACTTCCATCTGGCGGTCCGTTAAGTGCTGAGACTCGTCGTGCTGCGGAGACGAGGGCGCAATCGTCGCAAACTGCATCTGCGAGTCGTCGTGGCGAAGACGTGGTGCGCTCTTTCTCTTCGCGGGCTTTTCGCGAACCTCTGGAGTCAATTCCAATCGGCGCTTTCTAGTCGCAGGTCGCTTAGACACCGGCACCACAGGAGCGGCAGCTTGGTTAGAATCATGACGCGAAGATGCTGACGAGATGGCCACGAAGCTCTGGTCGCCCGGGTGACCGATGGAATGGGGTGCCTGAGCACCAAAGTCACCACTCGACGGGTCGGCTCCAGGCACAAGGAGGTCCACCTTTGATCGCAAGGACGAGACGATAGACAGGAGACTATCCGAACACTCAGGCTTCTCTTCGTCTTTGACAGCTGCATTCCAGACATCTGCTGCCCTGCTGAGAATAAATGAATCCTTGCTCTTGAACGCAGCAGTCAGGAGTGGCTCGACCTGGTCGAAATCCTTCTTCTCGAGTCGTCCGTGCGAGGTGAGCTCGATGCAAACACGGTCCCAAAGTTGACGTAGCTATGACTGTTAGTGTCTACTCTTGTCAAACGCGAGACTGAACTTACAGTTCTGTAAATGGAAGACTTGTCGCTCATTCGAAGCTGAGTCTTCTCATCCTGAACCCACGAGCATAGGCCAGGTTGCATCTTCGAGATGGTCTTGATGCCCGCTTGCGACAAACACCTGTCGAAGAACTTTTCGACCGCTCCAACAAATGCATCCACCTCCCCATGCCCCTCCATGTCGGTGTACTTGTCGTAGAAGAGCTCCAACATGTGGTTGCAGAGCCTGTAGAGGCTATCAAAGGGATCGGGTGAGCCAGACTTGCCCACTGCCGGTGGCGCTCCCCATAGTCTCAGGCGAGCGGATTCAAGCGCCTGCCGATCCCGGGGCAACTTGGCGGAGTCGAACAGTATTGTCATTGCCTGGATAGTCATGCTTGACGGGGTGGCCGAACTGGTCGAGATATCGAGCACGGCTTTGGCCAGCGGCTCGATGACGACAAGAGCACGGCCGGCATCACCAAACTCCTGGAGTACATTCGCGGAAACGAAATCGAACAGAGATTTCCAGTGAGTGAAGGGCAAACTTGGGTGACAGGTTAGGCCACGCTCGAGCAGGGAGACAAGTTCTCGATATATGGGTCCCAGGAGCTTCTCACTGCCAGGTGCGCCGGGTGCAGACCCCGTAGGGCTGCTGTCTAGGGATAGCTTCATGTACTCCGCTGCCAGCAGCCAAGGCCCAAAAGGCGTGTGTGAGTTTCGCGGTAGCAGCTGCACCAGCTCTCGAGCGAGGTCCTTGCGGCCCTTGTCATTGGCCCTGGCCTTGAAGAACGGCTCAAACACTGATTGAAATAAGTCGCCCAATGCCTCGTCCTCGGTGCAGCCCGGGGGGACCGAACAGAGCATCGAGAACAGGTGGTGCAGTGGTATGCGCACAGTCCCGTGAGTCTTTCCGTTCTTGTCCAGTCGTTGCGATGGTGTTGTGACGGGCTCGAACGTGTTGGCTACCCCTGTGGATAGCTTCTTCTCCGTAAAGGGAAGAAGGCCTATTTTGTCGACCATCAATTGTATGAAGTGCTTCACACTGGGAAAGAGTTTGGCGTTAGCCGAGCCATCGTCGCTACCGAGTCCTTTCGACCAAACCTTGGAAAGCAGGCCGAAGCTGCAAGCAAAGAACTTTGCCGTGTCATCCGATACTTTGATATCCTTGACCGATGCTGCACCGACAGAGCTGACCAGAGCCTGCCACAGTCTGAAAACCAGGCTTTCCGTGTTGGCTAGATCCGCAAACTTCTTTTCCAGAATAGGTCCCACTGCCTGCAACACCTTGTCACAGTTCCGCCGGACCCATTTCGAGTCTATTGGCAACAGTTCCTCTGGTCCGAGCGGTGTCGTGTCCAAGATGCGGTCCATGTTTCGACTTGGGCGTGGCGTCGAGACATCCAGGAGGCCAACCAACATCCGAGCCGCCTGCATCAGGCAGTCTCCGGGAACGTCCGGCTTACCATCAAGGCTGATGAGCTGCGTCATAATGGGCTGAACGGCAGCATCCCAGATGACCTCGTTGGGGTATTTATCGGTGCCCTGAGCAAAGGCAAAATAGTAAAGGCTGCAAACGCCCCCGATGACGACTCTCCGCAGCTTCATTGCCTCCTCTTGCTGCTTGGCGCTCGACTTCCTCCGCAGCTGGCTCAATAGAGGCTGGCAGAGCGTCCCTATTGCCTTCGAGGACATTTTGCTGTCGACAAGTGATAGGTAGACATACCGATTCCAGGCATAGTTGGCTTCTTGCTTCGTTGCTCCGTCGGTCATGTTGAAAGCCGACTGAACGAGGATCAGCCAAGGGCTGTAGTATTGCCACCTATCCAGCGGACACCTCAGGAAGAGAATAACAACGCTCCATATCTGTGGTACGGCGGAGGAAGTCTGCTTTTCCTTGAGCATGCCTTGCAGCCTCTTGACGTAGAAGTCAATGTACGTCTCATCGTCGTTTGTAGCCTTGAAAATCTCGGCAGCTTTCCGGAACAGCAGTTTGTTGGACCGGAGAGCAAAACCAGCCTCGGTCCCCAGGCTGATGGCCTGAGAACGAATGTCTCTGATGCTGCTAAGCATGTCAGTGAACATGTCCTTCAGCCAGTCTGAGTGAGCCGCCATGCAGGTCCGGGATTGCTGCACAAGTCGCTTGTAGATATGTAGACGACTCATGACGATGCTCTTCCCTTTCAGGTGATCCTCGATCTTGTGGAGGGCCCCGAGAAGGCGCCCAACCCGGTCGGGGGTCATGACCTTGGCGGAGAAGCTCTGGAAGGCAACGACTTGCATCAAGTGGCGAACGACGTCCTTGGGCACGTTGGCATCTTCGAAAGATCGGATCGAATGGTCGATGATGAAGACGCCGAAATCCGAGTTGAGCGTGGAGGCGATTGCTGGAAAGTGGAGGAACGTGGCGAGCAAGGTGAGTGCGTGGTTGACGAGGGAAGTGTCCAATGCACCGTTCTCGTTCTTGGACGTGATGTCGCGCTGGATGAACTGCATGAACAAGCTCATTTTGTCCTGCAGGGCAACTCGGTCGGGGAGGTTGTTGGACGTCTTCAAGGCCCTCGCAAGCATCATGTACGCGTCCAGCTTGAAGTCTAGGTCGGAGCCGGCAAGCTGCTTGATTGTCGAGTCCAGCATCTCGATAATGTTGGGCTGGGCCGCCGTGCCATCAGGTTCAACACCCAGGGACGAGGCGAGCGGGTTCGGCGACGAGGAGGGCTTGAGGATGCCCTTGATGGGCTTGAGGGACACGGGGGTGGCAGCGGAGAGAGGCGAGGTTCTGGCGAGTCGGCCACCGTCGCGATACTCGGGCGGATCCTTGTATTCGGTGTGAGTTGACCACTCGACCTTCTTGCGCAAGCGGGTCGAGCTCGGGTCGGGGCCAGTAGCCGCCGAAGAGGCGGGCGAGTGCGCGTTGGGCGGCGTCTGGAGGCTGCGGCGAGGGTCGAAGGCTTGTGAGCGGCCGAGGACGACGGACCTGAGGGAGACGTCGCCGTCGACGTCGTGGCTCGCCTCTCGCGGGGGCGTCGGCGGTCGAGCCGGCAGAGAGGTGAGGATGTTTGTGGAGGAGGCCGAGGCTGCTGAAGATGCCATGGCTGCTGCGAGGCAGCACAGGCGATCTAGAGAGCGGTGGCGAGCCCGAGTTCACGCAGAGCCATGCGCGTCGCTGGACGAGAGAACGTTGGAGCAATGCGTCAGGACGTCGAGGGCGTTTTGGACATGGCAAAGAAGCTGCGGAGAGGGACGAAATGAGTGTCGTGTTCCTGTGCCAGGGCGAGCTGGGAGACGTCCGTCAGAGCCCTGTGACGCTGGTCTTTTTCAATAAACGCGACCACGGTGCACGTAAGACGCGTTCAGCAGTCTGCCCTTGGCGCGCGACGAGCCGCTCCAGGTGGAGCCAGAGCCTACGAGTTGAGGCTTCAGCGGCTGGGTGGTCCGTGCTCCACGTGTCGCGGAGGTTGGGAGACCGCCATTCTTCCATCCAACCCCTGACCGTCCCACTGAACCCGTTGCCGGCTAATGGGCTACAGGCGAGTCGGCTGCGTCATCGTGATGAGACTGGCAGGCCCGCACCAAGCACGTCGCATTGCTTTGTAGACATTGCTTTGTAGATATTGCTTTATGGATATTAGCGATAGCAGGTGCTTGCCTTGCGAAGCCTCATTGCTTCGGGCGCCTATTTCGGAGGTTCGTACGTACGAGTAGTACTTCGTAGCTAGACCGGATCTGGGATCTGTATCGCGCGCAAGCCGTCAGGAGATTGCGCCAACGAACCAACGACCCGTGTGCGGCCCGAAAAGCACCCGTCATTGCTGTGAACGAACACCAACCGCATGCAGCATGTGCTCCAGAGCAATGAACGGTAGAAGACGTCTCCCGCCGAGTGCTGGCTGAGCAGATGCCGTTGCCGTCCATCCCTTCCAAGGTCGTTGCTTTTGTCCACCAGTGAGTGCACCACGAGGACCTGCCCCTCCATCGTTTATAGTGGACGCCACCTCCGTCCAGATTGCCAGACTCCAGCAATCCAGGTCCCGCGCAACCAGCATCGAACACTTCCCCCACGCCGCGACTCGGCCTCGGAAACTAATACAAGCGTATCCCCTCGCCTACTCGCCCTCATCCGCTCGTAGGCACAGCTGGCAAGGCTTCCTTTGGCTCTGCTTGCCCCGGCCATCCCCCTTGCCCCGGAGCTGCCGTGGGTTTTGGGTTTTCGCGCGTACAACTCCCCTTGCCATATCTGCAGACCACGCCACCATGGCGACGTCGGCAGTGGGAACGGTCTCTGGCCCAGGTCAGCGTCCCACGAAACCATCGAGCAATTCGCCCGCTAACCAACCCAGCCAAGCTCAAAGCTGTCACAGACCTTGTCAACATGCTCACTGAGGACCTCGATAAGGCCACCCTTATCCCTAAAGGTTCGTCGTCAAACAGTTCCTGCCGCCCTTAGAGAGCGGACCGGTAAACTGACAAGCAATCCAGCCCGCCAGGAAGCTTTGGAGCAGCTCAAGCTCTACAGCAGAGACCCCAAGGATGCCGACCCAATCTTCACCAAAGCGGTCAGTCGTCCCTCTTGGCTTCTCTTCCAGTTCAAGACTGACGCCTTGTTAGGGCATATTCACGCTTGTTCGACATGCGTTCTACAGCCCCTCGACTGTAACAGCCCAAGCCGCGCTGAGGGTCCTAGCAAATGCCATGTTACTCAAGCCCGAAACGCGCCAGATGTTCGTCGACGAAGAGGGATTCGCGAAGAGAGCGTGCACCGAACTCAAGGTGGAAAACTGGGACAACGAATTCCTCGTTTCGCGCGTCCTCTTCCTGTCTACATATGGGACCAACCTCGATCTGGTGGACCTCATCGAGAAGCACCGACTTGCCGACCACATTGTTGAGAATCTACACCGCCATGTTAAGGCCATGTCTTGCAAGGCGAAAGCCAAGGCTGAGCCGATGGAGGAGATGGCAATGGTAGAGACATTAAAGCTCATGTTTAATGTCACTCACTTTTGCATGGAGAAAGTCTCGTCCTTTACCCCCGCCCTCCCTCATATCGTCGCGCTGCTCTGGAAGCACGATGTCCCCAGCTCAAAACCCCTTAGTCCCCCGTTCGGCCAGCTTGTTAACGCTCTCCTCAACCTCGATATGACAGCAGACAAAAGCCGGTCTGCTCTGTATCCCAAGAGCGAGCCTAGCAGGGTCTCGAAGAAGCTGGTGGAGCTCCTGGGGAAGTCGATGAAGGCGTACGATGACAGCGAGCTGGAAACCGTTGTGACACCACTTGTCAGCCTAGTTGGGAGTGTTTTTGAGAGTGCACCAGAGGCGGTGCGGCAAAATTTGCGAGATTCATTGCTCCCCACTGCCGAGGATCGACAGGGTGTCCTGGGACGTGGAGAGACGCTGTCGGCCAGCCTGCTCAAGAATTCGACGAACCCAATGGCCCCGGCCTTGAGGACCGCCATATCTAACCTTCTCTTCAACTTGTCGGATAAGGACGCCTCAAAGTTCGTCCAGAATGTCGGATACGGGTTCGCGTCGGGCTTCCTTTTCCAGAACAAGGTGCCGATTCCCGCCTCTGCGTCTGAAGCATTCAGCACGAGCGACACTACTGGAGGACAAAAGCCTGTCAACCCTATTACCGGGCAATTCCTTGACATGGAAACGAGGACAGAGGAGCCAGAGATGAGCCAGGAGGAAAAGGAACGAGAGGCTGAGCGGTTATATGTGCTATTTGAAAGGTGCAAAGATATGAACTCCTTCTGCTGGAGAATGACGACGCTAACATGACCTCAGGCTCAAGATGAATGGGCTCATAAATGTGGAGAACCCTGTAGGAACGGCAATTCGAGAGGGAAGGTTTCGAGAATTAGGCGACGACGAGGTCGAGGAGATTGATTGAACCAAGCCGGCGTGCGAGAGCCTGGAGTCGAGCAGCCAAATGGCATGAGGAGCGTGTGCGCCACACGATGACGGAAGTTGAATGTGTAGGAGACGAGTTGGGTATCCTGTTTGCAGAGCCATGCTTGAGTTCAACGGGTGCGAAGCGCAGCAGGAGGACGGAGGTTGCTGAGGATGGGGGAGTTGCATCGACCCATAGACCAAGCGCCTGCGAAGAGGGTCAACAGACAGAAATACAAAGCGCAAAGGTCAGCAACAGCCTGTTGAGCGCATGTGATACTCGGATCTTGCGTTCTGTTCCTCCATGCATGTGCACGTGAGTCCGGGTTTCGCTGTCTCCGTGGATGCCTCCTGACCGCTTCCACAACCACGCCCGAGCAAGTCGTGTCTCCTGCCGTGATTCATTACCCAAGGTATTATCCCAGGGCGGAACACGGGGTTATTTCACCTTTGGCCTACCACCCTTTTCGCGGCCTCTTTCGTCAACGTCGACCTTCTACGACTAGGGCTACTCACTTCGGGCACTTCGAACCCCTCTGCAGCCCTTGGCTCTTCTGAACTAACTTCGACCTCCTCTTCCCGGAACGCAGCACTCCTCCATCGTATCTAATCGCCTCCTCTCACTCTCCTATTTTCCGTGCGAACTCTGGCCTCAACACGCGCACGTTGCCACGCCGCCGACGGTATGCCACGGCGCGCGCCGGGACAGCCGCGGTCGAATATGCCGGCACCCAGGGGAATATCCGTCTTCATCGGTCGCGAGATCAGGGTGAATCGTGACGAGGTTGAGAGGTGAGCCTCTCGCGTTTCCTTCTTATCCAGCGAGGTTCATGGGTCATGACTGACCGGGCACACCCCAGCGTCCATCCCAGTATCGAGCGTAGCCGAGGCTCGCCTAAATACTTTCCCCTTATGACTTCGGACATTGTACGCAGCGATTACGTCGCATACGGCGAGGCAGATCTCCACTCCGAGTCACTCGGCGGCGAGAGAGCGCCGAGTGTCTCTTCGCGGGACAGCCAGTCCAAGGAACAGGAGCGGTGGGCATCCACTGTCACCGCACCGCGTCGCCGACGCCGGCACACCGGACGCAAGGACACTCGAGAGGCATTCCCGCGCCGTTCGACCAGGATCCGAGCCACCACCACTATCACAAAGTCAGCACCCACGGCCGCGGCCGCGGCCAAGCCCAAGAAACGGGCCGCCAAGGAGTCAATGTTAGCCTCCAGCTGCAACACCAGCGGTGAGTGGGAGGTTGACAAGATTGTCGACTCTCGAATCGAAGAGGACACCCTGAAGCACTTTTATCTGGTCAAGTGGAAGGGTTTTGCGTCCAAGCACAACACGTGGGAGCCAAAGAAGAACTTGGCGCACTGCTGGGAGACCATCGTGGCCTACGAGAAGGGGGCGAAGTAGGAGAACGTCGGCCGGGTCCCTGGGCCCATTGCGTTACGTATGGGTATGGTAGGAGGCCGAGATGTCGGTGCCATAGTCGTCCTCGCAGAGAACAAACGTCCCTTTGGTCAATATGTCTCTCTAGTCCGTACAGCACGTGCAAAAGCGACAACCTGTCGACACGGGCCGAGTGTCATCCAAATGTCATTATTGCCCAAGACCAAAGTTATCAGATTGCTGCTGCTCAAGACAGAAGACCAAGTTGGGATGGAAGCCCCCATCAGTAACGATCGTACATGTCCTTGCGATGGCCCTCTTTCCCGCCCTCACTCACTCATACATCTGGTACTTCTCACAGCGACGCATTTGCGAGAAATGCCCTCGCCCCCAGGATCGTGCCCACCAAAGGCAGCAGGCCCCGCGTAAAGTTGAGAACCCCCCAGGTATTCATCGCCCGGGCCACGGGCGGGTCGGTGCCCTTGACGCCGTCCTTGGCCGCCTTGTGCAGCCTGTCGTTTGTGCCCTTCATGACGATGAGCGTATACGGCACGATGGAGACGACGAACGCGGCCGCCGCGGCGAAGCCCTCCCAGCGACCGCCGCGGCCGTAGGTGACGTACGCGGCGTAGAGGTACGACGCCGCGACGACGGACGCGATCTTGGGCACGAAGCCGGCGCCGCGGGCGTACAGCACGGCCCAGGCCGCGGCGCTCGCCTCGGGCACGGCCTTGATCGCGGGCAGGGAGATGATGGAGATGGTGCTGATTGTGCCTGCGGAGCGGAGCTGTGGGTTGGCGCTTCACGGCACGAGGAGGGCCTCGTGGACGGGTCGTGGCTTACCTGAGATCCATGCCGATCCGAGGACGCCGATGGCGACGGCGATGAATGGAAGCCCCGAGTACTCCATCTTGGTGTTTGCAGATGCGGTTGACTGATGGGGTGGGATCCAAGGCCAGATCGAGCACTGCAGAATCCTTTATAAATTGTCGATGGTGAGTTGGCGACGTTGGCCTAGAGCCATTACCCGAGGGTCCCGACTCTAGGGGACTACATAGTTGAGACCCGATGGCAAGAATCATCATCACCTGGGACACATGTAGTCCGTCCGTACTTCGCATGGGCGAAAGTTCTTGGGTGTGGAGGGCCATCGCGCCACCAAGAAGTCTATTCCGCGTGAGACAATCAACGGCCGTAGATACACCACTACCTCTTCCCCGTCGGTCTCAGCTGGTCATGGCCGGCCTCTGGCTCACGAAGCCGTACAGGACGGCCGCCTGCGTGGGATCGCGAAGGTCCGCCTCCTCCCAGACCTTGACGAGCTGCAGCTTGCACTTGGCGAGCACGTTCTGGCTGCCCCCGTTCGAGTCCAGCGTCACCGCCACGATGCACTCCCTCGCGGGGAAGCCCTCGGCCGCGCGCTCGACCGTGCTCTGCTCGACCTTGAGCTCGACCTCTGCCCGGGGCAGCGCCCACCACGCCTCGAGGAAGCCGTTGACGAACTCGGTTGCGTAGCCCTTGCCCCAGAACTCCTTGCGGAGCATGTACCCGATGACCGGCCAGCCAAGCTCGCCGTCCGGCTTGTGGCAGCCGCCGGTGCCGATCATCTCACCCGTCGAGGCGAGGCAGATGATGAACTCGTACTTGGCGTCGCCCTCGGGCGCCAGCCGCTTGACGAGCCGCTCGCGCGACCACTCCAGGTCCTTGTCCGGCTTACCCTGTCCCGTCCACTTCATCACCTCGGGCTGCAGCCGGAGCGCGTGCCACCCCTCGAGGTCGCTCTCCAGCGTCCGCCGCAGGATGAGCCGCTCCGTCCTGATGTCGGGCCGGCTGTCCAGCAGAGGGTACGGCGTGGCCGGGAGGGTCGTCTTGACCGTGACCCATGCCAGCGGCGACGGCGCGAGCATCAT
The DNA here is from genome assembly GCA_024340505.1 of Tolypocladium nubicola. Lineage (NCBI taxonomy): Eukaryota > Fungi > Ascomycota > Sordariomycetes > Hypocreales > Ophiocordycipitaceae > Tolypocladium > Tolypocladium nubicola. The sequence goes on from JALHCA010000111.1 coordinate 17,557, forward strand.
GGAGGAGTGGGCGTGTTGTTGGTCGTCGTCGTATGTGTTGGTCGGATGACGGTGTGCGAGCTGCTTATGAGGCTGTAATGACCGCACTGCTCGATCGGAGAACGTGTCCGCGGGTTTGCTTTTTGAGTCTATTATATGCCAGGAGAACTCGCTGTGCTGTAGGTAATTCCGTTATTGACTTGCCTTGAAACAGCAACTGCGAGTATGTTCATGAATTGAGTGAGTCACAACCACCGACTCGTGGCCATGTGATGTGGGTGAAGTCGTGGGTACAGTACGCGGAACGCTTCCTCTCTCGTCAGCCGGACATCTCCGTGCCGGCACTAACACCTTGGACGCCAATGTTGTCAAGCAAACATACCCTGGTCGGATACGGGACTATGGCTAGCACTACCACAAACTAGACTTGCTGAGGCATTGGGAGTGACGGCGGATGCACTCAAACTACGAGTAAAACTAGAATCACAGCTGCTGGACCATCGGTCCTTCTGTGCTCAAGACATAGGTTGCCCGCATGTTGACAGGTCAGCTCGCACGGCAGCCGCTTGCGCAAGTTGTCCGACGAGTGCCGTCCAAAGACTTTGGACATGACCAGCATTCATTCGCTCGCAACATTCACGTGACGCTGCCTCATCCCAATTGCTCAAGAGTTTTGGTTCATTCGCTGCCCGTTTTGCTGCCCGTTTTGTCGGGCAAATGCAGTTGATATTTCCATGACCCGTAGTTAACACCCGCAGAAACTTGCCTAACCGTCCTTGAAACCAATAACATTCTAAGCGAAGGTGGATGGTCGCTGCGCGCTGAACAGCTTCGTGGTGGCAGCCTTGGTGACACGGTGGGGGAGAGGGAAGCTCAGGTTCTTGGTGACGAGCTGCTTGATGTAGGGGCGCTTGATATCATCGGTCTTCTCGAGCTCAACAACACGGAGGATCTATGTAATCTTGTCAGTTCACTCCTCTTCTCCAATTCAGACGACATCTTGCACGTACGTGGATCGACCTGAAGCGAGCGCGGTGGCGGGCGGCCATGTCAGCGTACAGAGCCTCGACGGCATCAGTGCGCGACATCTCACGGTACTCCTTGTACATGTTGTGGGTGCCGGAACGCGAGTCGTATCGGAGCCAGACGCCGAAGTTCTTGACCTTCTGGGGGTGCTTCTCGTGTTGCTGCGTAAAATGTGAGCTTGGAATATCATCCGACGGGTTTTACCAGGTGCTACATACCGTCTTGATGCTGACGATCTCACCGGTGGCCTTCTTGACCTTCCGCAGACCGCGCAAGAAGTACCAGAAGCGGGACTTGGCGACCGTCGTGTTGGGAGCGAAGATGGTCATGCGGTACATGTCCGGGGTCGGGTTGGCCTCGGTGGGCAGATGGCGCCCAATGACCTCATATTCCTGAAGACGACCTGTTGACTGTCAGTACCAGCACCAGAAGGAAAAGACAGTATTCAGGTTCGACGCCGTCCGTTGGTGGAGTTGGTGATTGCTGCAGTTTCGCTTCAAGTCGTATGGGCAAAGGCCTCGTCGCAGACGCAGATGTACGTGAACCGTCATCCAGCCGCCCAGTTCCTTCCATCTCCATCCGGGAGCTGCAATGGCAATTCGAACGTCTCATTCCTGGGAAATCTCTCCGCAGTGTTTATCGTCCTTTGAATTCGAAGTCGTTTGCTTCGAGGTTCGCGACATGTCGATCCCGTGGTAATGGTCGGGCTCGCTCCTCCATAACGGCGCGTACGTCGAACCCAAAAACAGTGCATGATGAGGAAAGGCTGCTTACCCATCTGTATCTGATGTCAGTAACCTGGTATATTGACGGCGTGTGTCCGACTTACGGTGACGGTGGTCAATGTCTTCGACTTTGGCGAAATTTGTAGATTGTCAAGTTGGAATGGCACAGCGATAATTTTTGTGTGCGGAGGTGGGGAGGGCTGGAAGGTTCACAGGCTGCAGGGCTTTGACCCCGGCGGCGATTGGCTGAATTGAAAGGGAGCAGCCCCACGGCTTCAATTCCGAAATCACGTGTGTAATCACGTTGTGACTTGCAGGGTTTCGCCGTCGCCAAGCTAGCGCCAACATCAGCAGCACGGGTCCGGTACGTACCTTCTCTGCGAAGGAGCTCATCAACAGTCATCATCTAGCGGAGCTCAACGACCTGACGTCGATATCAAGCGCCAAACTTCAAGTTCTACCGCGCTGCCGATACCCCGAGCTCGTATCTCATTCGGAAGCTACCGTAGTCGACAGCTAGTCGGTGTCTACAGACAGAATTAGGCTGCTTCAACTGGACACGATGAATGAGCTGTTCGAGGAGTTTGCAAAAGCACATGCCGTGCAGAATGGTTACTTACTTGCACAGACTCTCTCGCCTGTCCCACCGCCTGACGACCCTCATAGACTGAGGAAGATTTGGCAAAGCACCAACTCTCACAGTGTCAAAGGAGACATCAAACACTTCATCAAGACGCAGACATCACATCGCATAAACTTGGACCAAGACGAGCTGAATGGCTGGGTTGAGGTGTATACGGCATATTGGAATGCAATTGGCGAGATTCTTGCCGGTGAGAGTGGAAAGGTGAGATTCTACCTGGGTGAGCATCCAAGCCCGAGTTCCCTAACAGAGAACCAGTCGTCGTGGACCAAAGCGTATGAGTCCTGGAAGGACCTTACGTCGATGCTCATTCGAGGATACAACAACTATGGCTTTGAAGCGTGGAGTATCCCGAGCCTGTATATGGTGGGCAAGTATCTCAGATTGTTCGCCATCAAGTCCGACGACGAACGCAGCCGCACCGCTACAGATCCCTCCGGTGGCGCCACCATTATGCAGGACGACTTCGACCCAGACACTGAGAAGCAGGCACAGCTGAGAGACTGTGAGCAGCAGCTGAAGCGCATATTTACCTTATGCTTGAACGACAGGTGAGCGAGGACTCCGGGCGAGACCTGAAGCAACTCACTGACGTCGAAGACAGAGCCCCATTGGAAGAATCCCGAAAATGGGGTATCTACTTTGTCATCAACTTGTTGTTCAAGACATACTTCAAGTTGAACTCGGCGTCGCTGTCTCGCACAATTCTGAAGACCCTGTCAGTCTACAACGACAAGGGAGACATGCCGCCCCTGGAGAGCTTCCCGAAAGCCCAGAGGGTGACCTTCAAGTTCTACGAGGGTGTGCTGTTCTTTCTCGAGGAGAATTACGTCCAGGTATGTTTCAATACCGTTGGAAGATAGATGACCATGTTAACATAGCCACACAGGCCGAGAAGCACCTTGTCGAGGCTTGGCAGCTTTGCCACAAAGACGCAACAGCAAACTTGGAGTATGTGTAACCGGCACCGCCGCAGGCTCAATACTGACGTATGATAGACGCATTTTGTCATACCTTATTCCTTGTAAACTCCTCACTAGCCACGTTCTCCCGACGAAAAGGCTGTTGGAGCAATTTCCTCGGCTACAGGAGCTGTTCCTGCCGCTATCACAATGCATCCGACAAGGCGACTTACGGGGGTTCGATATTGCTCTCCAAAAGGGCGAGGATGAGTTTGTAAAACGACGCATTTACCTTACCCTGGAACGCGGTCGCGATATCACCCTGAGAAATCTCCTGCGCAAAGTCTTCCTGGCCGGAGGGTTTGAGGAACAAAATGACGTGGACGCGACTCCGGTGCGGCGGACGAGAGTGCCGGTGGCGGAATTTCGAGCCGCCATATGCATGGGGAGTGGCGGAGAGATGATTGGTACGGATGAGGTTGAGTGCCTGATGGCCAACATGATCTACAAGGTGAGTGCTACGCTTCCCAACGTTCATCTTCCGCGAATCAAGGACACTGCACTCAATCCTTTGCCCCGTCTTTTCTGTGCGGTCCTCTGACCACGGCCACGTCACGATGCCTGCCGTACGCGCCTCACGTCTGCCTGAGGAGCCCAGGCGTCCATTACCCCACGCAACACACGAAGCAACTTGCAAACTGGAACATGAGTCACTAAACAGATGTCATTCACAGGATCTCATGAAAGGGTACATCGCACGCGAGCGAGGCATCGTCGTGCTTTCCAAGAAGGGTGCGTTCCCCGGAACCGGAGTCTGAGGGAACAGGGTTGAGCCATGAGACATGAGATAATGCGGTACGACGACCCGGCACTGGCAGATATACTTCATAGATATAGACTCGGGTCGGCACTTTAACGGCATACGTGCATGAACGTGCTGCGAGCGGACCACCTGCACACCCACCTCTGGTCGTTCGCGGCACAGTCCCGACAGCCCTGCAGGCATCACACAATAGTTCAGTGCAACAAGCCCAGAACAAGGCCATGCAAGTCCAATAGGATCATCAGCTTACCGCAGTAGCATCATCTTGCATCCTGCAAGGCGGAAGGCCAACCTTGCCTGTTCACCCAACCATCCCCTCGCCTCTTGCCCCCACCCACACTCCCCGAACATGAGTCACGCTTGAAAGGATCTTTGCCCTGGACAAGCAAGCTATGTACTCCTCGCAAGGCAAGATGGTGGCGCGAGGGATGCGCCTTGGCAGTCGGCATACGGGTCGCGGTGTGCTCGCCTTGTCTCACGCTCATCGCGCTGGTTGCACCACTCGCTTCTATCACGGCGTTGTTCATTTCACGGGTGATAGAAGCGCCAGCTCATCGTCTTCAAACGTGTCGGATAATAGTGCGCACAATGAGCTGTCTGAAAGTAATGATACACCCGTCCCTCCGCAAGACGTAGGGTCAGTCTTGAATCTCTAGCTCCCACGGCCCTTGGTAACTCTCCATGGTTTAGGTTCCGCCGAGCAGTAATGAAAAAGGAAATTCCAAGGGAAGCCGCGCTCGAAAGCACCCTAGAATCCCAGGCCGAGAAGAGTAATTGTACATGGGTGGCCACGAAACAAGAGCACTCGAAACTTGTGCTGGAAGCGCATATAAAGTGCAAAAAAAAAAAAGAGCTAGAACCTAACACCAAGAACGCCTGTTGATATAGTTTTGTAGTTGTTTATAACAGTGTCCTCAGACCGACCCATGCCATGACAGGTAGATGAAGTGGAAGTGCGTCGAGTCATTAAGGGGATGAAAACTTTCGGCGTAAGACATGGATAGAGTCATCAGAGATGGCGGTTAGATCGCGGAGTGCTTCTACATGAAGGGACGTCAGCGTATTGCAGTACTGGGAGTGTCAATCCGACTTACTGTGCAGACGAAATGTCGTCGACGTGGTTGCACAACGCAACAAAGAGATCAAAGAAGAGCTGCGTGCCGCCATTGTACATCTCGAGCTGCATAGTCCCGCTGCGCTTGAAGGTGCTGCGAGAGCGGATGATGAGGGCCAGGTAGTGAGCCCGCAGCTTGGAGTCGCTGTCCGGCGTGTTGGAGTACGCATACCTGGCAGACGCCAAGATGGTGCTGCACTGGATCCCCGATTCTGCCCAGGTTAGACACGGAGAGATGAAGGCCCGGGAAGAGAGCACCTACGAAGACCTTGCTTGCGCAGCGCCAGCTTCTTCAGCTCATCCAGGCCGTACTTCTCGGCGGCGCAGTAGATGACAGTGTCCTTGAGCAGATCGCCGTCCATGCCACGGTGGTAGACGGTGCTCTCGAACGCTCCCTGCTCGCCAGTAGGAGGCTCCAGCTCCCACGAGTTGCGGCGCTTGTTGTGCATCAGCCGGGGGAAGTAGTCGCCCCTGTAGAGGAACTCGAGCACGGAGCTGAAAATCTGGGGCTCCTCGTCGGGGAGGGCGATGCGCTTCGTTGCGGGATCCATGTAGGTGTTTCGGAGGGCGTTGAGGAAGAACGGGCTAGAGCACAGGACGTCTTCGTGGGCGGCGAAGAGGCGCTGCTCGGCACCGACGACGAGTGTGACTATGGCAGACGTCAGGTGGCTATCGCTGGGTCAGTTCACTGGTGCGTGAATAAAAGGGGGGGGGAGTGAAGTCGTGACTTACTTCCCCATGACAGTGTCGTCGTTGGCCGCGGCGGTGGATGCCGTTGTTGGTCGCCGGTGGCGAGATTCATGGCGTCTTTTAGACACTCCACTGTCTCTGCTGAAGGAAGAGCTGGACTTGGACAGCTTGTGGCTCTTGGAGAAGCTCTTGCTGGACGTCTCGAACCGTCTGCCGAACATGGCGACTGCTTGCACGGCGGTCGGCGGCCGAACGTGATCGATAACGTACACTCCGCAGGGAGAAACGAGCAGGCAGAGATGACGGAGACGTACGGCACAGAAAACGCAAAAAGAAGGGAGGCAGTGCAGCGAGTAGTCGACGGTGAGATAAGAAAAAGACCTACCGCAAGCTCCAACGGGGATGGAAGAAAACCCTGCGAGAGACGCGGCGGAGGCCATGGTCTTATAAAGGTACAGGCCCATGCCCCGTGCGACGGTAGTGAGACCCAGGCATCGCTGGCTGAGCGCCAGGGCACCCCCAGGCTTATTAGTGAGGCGGGCAGCACACCTGGTGAGAATTAGCAGCGGGACGCGTCCTCGCTGATAGGCTGACGTGTAAAGTGGTCGCGAGAAAACGCGATATCACGTGACGCTTCTGCACTGGAAAGGATCCGGCGCACAAGGGGATGCCGTGAGCGTCGAGTCAGAACGAGCCGTGGGGGTTGGCGAGGCAAGGTTGCCGGGGTCTGCAAAGGTGGTTCGCAGTACTTTGCTGGTGTCCGTGGTGGCGGGTGGAACTGTTTGCCTGATGCTCGCTCGCGTTCGCGACAGGGAGGCCCCCAAGGCAGACATGCACCGTTGCGCAGGACTCGATGGTAGTGCATGCAGCATCTCGACCTGCGTGACGGCCGGTTTCGACACGACAACGAGGGCAAAAAACAAATGCATCGTTACATGTTCTTGAAAAGTCAATTGGCCTCAATTAGAGGGCGTTCGGGTCGCGCTTCGTGTAGTTTTGGTCTCCAACGGTCGCGCTCGCCATCAGATCGTCACAGCCTCTGGTGGAAGCATCACATCGGCTTCTCGCCCGTCGCACACCCCCGGCCTTGCTTCTGCCAGTGGACCATGGGCGGATTGCCTAGCCTTGTACTGTCAAGCTCCCCACACATCTGTGTCAATGCACAGCTGGGCTCTTCAGGAAACCTCGACTCCAGCAGGGCCTGTTGGTGCCTGGCTCCGTCTGTTCACGCAGGTCGCTATTTCACGCCGAGTTACCCATCCCTGCTTCCACGGATGGCTGCTTCAGCTCTGCCTCAGCCCTGTTGGCTCTCGCCACGGCCGTGGAAATGGATTGCGCAATGGTGCGTTTCCCTTCTTGCCGCACCATTACATCGTTGTGAAGAGCCTTTCGGATTTTGTGTCGCTCCGCCGTGAGCCCAACGTCCCGACATCGTTGGTACAGCATGGTACCGTGGTCCTGTGGCACCAGCTCATCCTTTGCCGCTTCAACGATGTATACCTCGGGCAGTCGAGCCTGCTGCTTTGCGGCTATCAGGCCGAGATTCTTCCAGCTATCCAGGTGGTTTCGAAGAAACGGCCACAGATATTGGTAAGGCAGCCATCGTTGCGGGTACAAGGCCTGTAGCATGGCTCGTGTATTTGTGAATGGTGTTTCCAGTATCAACGCATCGATGTCCAAGTTGGAAGCACGGTTCGGCATTGCCGCCAGGTTGGTCGCCACCCCGCAGCCGATGCTTTGCCCCCATAACACGACGACGGGCTTGGGCAGCTGGTCGCCCGCGGCCCTGCTTTGGTGCAGCTGAGATATCCACTGCAGTGCGGCTTGGGCATCTTTGTTGATGCCGCGCTCGTAGGGTCGGTCGTGCGACGTCCAGTAGCTACGGTAGCTTAGGCATACGGTGGTGCAATGGATCGGTTCGTCGGCGTCTTTCAGTCGGCGGAGGATCCACGAGATGTCGGGGAGTCGTGGAGGGAGTGACGAAGTATTACCTGGATACACTTGAGACCCGGCATGTCTGATATGTGGAAACCAGGGTTGTCAAGTGGCCTACCTTGAAAGTAGAGAATGTATACAGGAGTCTTTACGGCCATGCTGCCCGCCTCACTGCTGCCCTGGGACGAGACCTCACTGATACAAAGCGCAATCTCTGTCCCGTCCAATGATCGTATCCGCTCCTCACGCCATTTGATGCCCCCACACTCTCTAGCAAAGTCGGCGATGCGCATGCTCCTCGAATTGGGCGGCAGGAAGGGATTGTAGATGATGGCATTCTGGAAGAGGACCAGCATGGTGCATTTCCAGCCCCACAGCGCGACGAAAAGCCCCGTAAAGATGAGCGGGGGCATCACAACCGTCGGGAGGTGAAGCCGTCTTCGAAACAGCAAAGCGCCCTGCGCAAGCGACGGCCGGCATGTCCATCTCGCGGGCGGCGGCTGGTCTCTGCTGGTCATCAGGGCCATGCGCGGGCGAGCCGATGGACGCAGCCAGCCCACCGCATCAGCACAAATGCGCATCAAAGGATCTCGACTGAGGCCAGTCATGACATGTCGGCTCGTGACTGGACTCGGCCCTGCGGCGACATCGTGGGGAGCGTCGTCGCTGGTGCAGGATGCAAGCTCTGAGTTGTGCCAGCAGAGCAGAGCCCTGCAGCGAGGGACGTTTAGTGCCAGAGCACCTCCCTCTCCCACCCCGCTTCCTGGCGTTGATACCTGATGTCACCACAGCGATTGGCGCGGAGCGTCAGCGGCCTTCTGGGCCGTTCTTGAAACCCCCCACCAATATCAGCACACGGCAGGCATCCACGACTCTGCATGCCGTCCCTCCCATTTCCACCTCCCAACAACATCCATCAGACGAAGGGATTCGCATAACCAGACCTCGCGCGCCTGTCTTGCAATCAGCCACTCCCGCTTGTCACCAGCTTCGACGTGCACCGCACCCTTCGCCGCGCGACCGGCCGGGAATCATCATGCCTGCTCCCGTCAACAAAGAAAACGACACTCCCGTGCACATCGACATCCAGGATGACCGCGTGTCGCCACGGGAAGAAGGGGCCGCCAGCCCCGGCATGAGGAACAGCAAGGGCTGGGACGGGAAGCTTCGCATCCCCAAGTCTGCGCTCATGACCAACCCAGAGGCCCTGTCCGACCCCGAGTACTCCGACGATAGCAACGTCCTGCCTGGGGAGGAGATCAGTGCCGATGAAGGTGAGTTTGTCGCTTGGCGTTTGATTTGGAGCCTTGGCTGATGAAAGTTCCATGGCAGATCTACTCGATAGCGAGGATTCCGAGACCGAGGAGATCATGTGCTCCCATTCCCGCGTCGGCGCCATCACCTCGCTGCGGCTGGAACGCTTCAAGAATGTCGCCCGGATTTGCCTTCGCCAGAACAGCATCCAGGAGATTGACGGACTCGCACCACTGGCTGCGACCCTGAAAGATCTTGACCTCTACGACAACCTGATCGCCCATATGCGGGGCATTGATGAGTTGACAAACCTCACGAGCTTGGACCTGAGCTTCAACAAGATCAAGCACATCAAACACGTCAGCCACATGGTGCAGCTGAAGGAGCTGTTTCTCGTCGCGAACAAGATTGGCCGGATCGAAGGGCTCGACGGGCTCGAAAACCTCACTTCCCTGGAGCTGGGCTCCAACCGCATTCGAGAGCTGCAGAATCTAGACAGCCTCAAGAAACTGGAGGAACTATGGGTGGCGAAGAACAAGATCACCGAGTTGAGTGGGCTCGGTGGGCTGCCAAACCTGCGGCTGCTCAGCATCCAGTCCAACAGGATCAAGGACCTGTCTCCGCTGAAGCAGGTCCCTAGCTTGGAAGAGCTGTACATCTCACACAACCTCCTGGACTCACTCGAGGGTCTCGAGGAAAACGTCAACCTCAAAATAATCGACATTTCGAACAACAAAGTCAGCAGCCTCGAGGGCTTGGCCGGGCTGAGCAAGCTGGAAGAAGTCTGGGCCAGCTACAACCAGCTGGTAGACTTTGCCAACGTCGAGAAGGCTCTGAAGGACAAGGAGCACCTGACCACGGTTTACTTTGAGGGCAACCCCCTTCAGCTGCGGGGCCCCGCGCTCTACAGGAACAAGGTTCGGCTGGCTCTGCCGCAAGTCAGCCAGGTCGATGCCAGTAAGTCGCAACACCCAACATCCTAACGGCGACCAATACTTACCTTGTGCGTTTTGCAGCATTTTTGAGGGTCTAGCGGCAAGCATGGCATTTTCTACGAATCAAGATCTTGAGCATGGTGTTTCACGGCGTTTTACGGCAAACTTTGGAGGGCAAGCTCTCCATGCAAGGCAGGTATCGAGTTGGGGTGAAATGGTGAGCACGGTACATGAAGGATTGGGTGTGGCATCGTCAGCCATTGGAACGTGCGCAAAGGGTACTGAACTTGTCTTCCGAAGCACGCGAACTCGCAGCAATGTCCGTAGACGATAACATGAACAGCCAGCAAATGGCATAGGCAACGGTGGCACTGTCTACCTGTCTATATTCTATCCAAAGATCCAGAGCTTGTCGGTGGGGAAGTACTGTGACGGAGGGTCAGCAAAAAGCCACGGCAACAGTCTCGCATGCGAGGGGTTACATGGCACTCACATTGGTGGGCTGGTTGAACTTGAGATTCAGGTCCATCTTGGCAATGCGATCCATGTCTTCCTGGTCGAGATCGAAGCCGGTGCAGTCGAGGTTCTGCGCCATGACGGCGGGACGAGACGTCTTCGGGATGACGGCGGGACGAGACGTCTTCGGGATGACGGCGAGGCCGCGTTGCGTGGCCCACCGCAGCAGCACCTGAGCGGGAGTCCTGTTGTACTTGGCGGCCATGGCCGTGACGGCCTCGTGCTCCATCAACGGAGCGACGTTCTTGGCGCGGTCCATGTCGAGCTCGATGAAGCCCGTGGGGCCAAAGGACGAGTACGCCGTGACGACCATGCCCTCGGCCCGCGCCAGGCGGACGAGGTCGTTCTGCTGGAGGTAGGGGTGCAGCTCGACCTGCAGCGTGGCCGGGCGGATGCGCGCGTACTTGAGGGTGTCGTAGACGGTCTGGGCCTGGTAGTTGGAGACGCCGATGCTGCGCGCGAGGCCGGCGTCGACGAGGCCCTCCATGGCGGCCCACGTCTCCTGGTTGGTGGCCGTGCTCCAGCGCACCTCGCGCTCGCCGTCGTAGAACCAGCCCGGCGGGTAGCGCACGCTGGGGTCGACGTAGGCGAGCGCGACGGGGAAGTGCACAAGGAAGAGGTCGAAGTAGTCGACCTGCCAGTCGGCGAGCTGCTTGCGGCAGATGGGCTTGACCCGGTCCCTTTCGTGGTACGTCTGCCAGAGCTTGGAGACGATGAAGAGGTCGGAGCGCGTCACGAGGCCGTCCTTGATGGCGCGGGTGATGCCGTCGCCGCACTCTTTCTCGTTGCCGTAGTCTGTTTGAGAAACGACGCGTTAGACGACTACTCCAAGAGAACTGGGAACTGGCATTGGACTGGAGGCATCTTCGTCCGAGGTGCGACGCTGCTCCAGGGTAGGCAAACGCCCCGCGGCCGGCAGGGGATGCATACCGCACGCGCCGTCAAAAAGGCGATAGCCGGCCTTGATGGCGTTGTACACCGTGTCGGCGCAGGTGGCATTGTCGACCTTCCAGAGGCCGAAGCCCACCTGGGGCATCTCATAGCCGCTGTTGAGCGTGATCGTGGGCGACGCCATGGCGGTGGAAATCACAAACACCGGAGACTAATATCGGTGTTCGAGGAGAGGGAGGAGCCGTGAGCGAGCGCTTCCAGGGAGATCGGCCGGCCGTGTATTTAAGCACACGGTTCAACCACCGCAGAGACGACTTTTGCCGCGTCCCCATGCTCGATGGCCACAATAACCATCTTTCGCGAGTACTTTATCCTGAAATCAACGCCATGGATGGGACGATTACGTCCCCGCGACTCGCTTGTAGACGCGCTGCGGTGGCTTACACGGGAGCGGTCGGCGAGCCGCGCGACCGAAACCCCAGAGGGCCGCCATTTAGCCTGAATGACGGACGACGGCAACGGCCCACACGGTTAATATGACGCTGTACTCCATGCACTACGGAGACGGAGACAGGCACGCCCGTCGCAGTCTCTCCACTCGAGTTGGTCCTGGATCTTGAATTGCTGACACCGTAGGGTGTCCGTACCCAGAGGCCTGTGGAACAGACGGAAAGAGTGAATCTCTCAACTCCATGTACTTCAACCCTGTATGATGTTTACATGCAGCATCTATCTCTTGTACAACAAGACAACCCCTGGCAGATCGTCTGTATGTGTGTCCTCGTACAATCCCCTCATGTTGCCACCTCTTGTTGATGCTCCCCTGCCTCCGACTGATGCTCCCCTGCCTCCGACTCATGCTCCCCTGCCTCCTGTTCCACCAGCACCTCGCTCTCCCCAGACTGCTCCGTATACGCCGGCGCATCCAGCGTTTCCCCCTTCTCGGTCCACACCGATGCCAGCTCTTGCTCAATCTCATCGCGCCTCTTCTTCCACTCGTCCACCTGGGCTAGACGCTCGCGGAGCTCCTGCAGCTCCTTCTCCACCTGCATCTTCTCCCGCTCAGTCCCGATGCGCTCAAACTCCCATGCATCCCCTTGCTCGCCCATGCCAAGCATGAGGTTGAAGGTGTGGTACTTTTTTAGAGAGGCTCGCGTCGATATCGTAATCAGCGCTGTTGAGGAAGAGAAAAAGGTGACTTGTTAGTGATGCCGACGCTGCCAGCCGCCGTCCCAGGGGGTACTTACTGATGCCCTTCTCCTTGCACGTCTCGTACAACAGTCCCTCGACATCACTCGACACGGCGCTCGTGCCCTCGTCGATGATGGCATACCGCGGCTCGTGGTACAGCAGTCTGGCGAAGCCCATCCTCTGTTTCTCACCGCCGCTGAGCACGTCCTTCCACTCTTTGCGCGTGTCCCATCCGCCCTCCCGGTCGGGCAGGTAGCCTAGCTTTGCCTCGTTCAGGACCCTCTTGAGATCATCCTCCGACTTGCGCTTCTGCCTCATGTCCACGTGGCCATCCGGATAGATGACCTGGTCGCGCAGCGTGCCAGGGCTGAGATACGGTCTTTGTGGCAGGAACATGATGCCGTCTTGTCCAGTATTCTTCGGGCGGCTGACCAGGCCGCGGTACACGGGCCAGAGACCTGCGAGAATCCGAGCTATGGCGCTCTTGCCAACGCCGTTGGGGCCGGATATCTACAGAAAGCATGCGTTAGCGGAAGATATTCACGGCACTCCATATCGTGCGCGCGACCTACCAATAGGTGCTCGCCGCTTCGAACAATCATGGACAGCGACTCCAGCAGCTCGTCTCCACCCTGCGGCCACAAACCCGGCGCCACCACTGGTACGTGTTCGAACCGAACGCCGTCAAAGCCCTTCTGGATCGTCCCTTGAACGTCAGAGAGCGAGTAGAGTTCGTTCTGGCCCCCTCGCAGGTAGTATGCGTCGGCATGGACCCGGTGCAGGGTCGAAATCAGCGTGTAGACTCTGCTGGTGTATCCCGCCAGCTCAGCCAAGTCCTTGATCGAGTACATCATGCGGCCGCCGGCATCCGCCAGCGAGAGCATGAGCCGCTTGTTCGTGATGAAGTCATTCATTCGGTTTCGTTCCCGGCCGCCCTTCTCTGCGCTCTCCAGCATCTCGGCCGCCCCGCCGATTCCGCCCCAGGCTGGCAGGAAGACGGGCAGAGACGCGAGCAGGTAGCCGTACGCGCTCCAGCTGTACTTGAGAATAAAGTCCTCCAGGATGTTGTACCGGATCTTGAGCATGTAAATCCCTTCCATCCAACTCTTCAGTGACTTGTACTCCTTGTTCAGGAACGTCTTCTCCATCTCTGCGCCGCCGTAAAAGGCCACTTCCTCCGCATTGGCTATTAACCGCGCATGAAGGCTCCGGAAATCGCCCTCCTTCCGACCTTCGACAGCCTTGAGTTTCCCAAAAGGGGGCGACAGCCGGCGCAGAATGCTCGCCGTCAGGAAGTAGTTGCTCATTAACCCTGACAGAGCCAGGGGGCCGAGAGACCGGTATAGCTGGAAGCTGAAGACGCACAGATCCACAAAGGGCTTGCCCAGCGACGAGTACAGATTAGCGGCGGCGGCGCAGAAGAGTGTCAGGTCTTGGGTGATGAATTGGTCCGCCCCCTGACCGACTCCGCCGTCCAGGTTGGATAGCTTGTAGTAATTCAGGTTGTCGTTCAGATACAAGTCGTGGATATACCTCGTCAGGCGTGTACGGAAGGCGATGGACACCTTGGATTCGAGGTACTTGATCATGGCATTGGTGTAGGATGCGAAGCCACCGAGACCACACCACTGGCGGCATTGTCATCAGCGCAAGGGTGACCTGGGGAACGAGGGGCGGTAACTTTTGAACATACCTTGAGAATCCCCCAGAGGAAAGACTTGCCGTTGCCAGCGACCAGGTCTCGGACAAGCTCACCGTCCAGCCGCGCGACCACCAGAGACAGGTACGTCCTCAGCATCAGGAATATGCCGTGGCTGAGCAGCAGCCCGGCCTCCTTGCTGGACCACCGGGGGATCATGATGCTCATGAGGCTGAGGAACTGGTGCAGGAAAGCCAGGTTCAAGCCCGGCTTCGTCTGCGCCGAGGGCACGGTGCCATCGCCCAGGCCGGACACCCGCGGCGGGTTCAGGAACAGGCGACGGTGGGCCTCGAAGGTGAGGGGCTTGGTGGTGTTGATGGTGACCTTGGAGGTGCCCTGCTTGTAGGGGACGTATATGGTTCGCGAGCCGTCCTTGTTGTGCAGCCATGAGTTGGTGCGGACCAGCTTACGGCCCTGCTCGCGCTCATGGCGCTGCCTCTTCCAGCGTCGTCGCGTGCCCTCGAAGCCGAGGACGATGGACGCGGCGAGAGCGAGAGTCGCGAGGATGCGGGTCGCGCGCGAGGTGTTGCGCAACCTGCTCCGAGCGCGCGAGGTCCATTTCTCGATGAAGGCCGCCAGCGCGTCTTCGGCGGCTGTGCGTCGCAGGTTGGATTGCGCAGCCATGATGACGTCGACGCGAGCTTCCGGGACCAAGGGCCCTAATCAGAAGGCGTACGAAGTGAGCATGGGCAAGGCTAGCGGCGTCTCGTCGAGGCGGATTGTCGACGGCGCTGGGCACTGAAGAGAAAGCGGCCGTCGTGCGTGTCGATGGTGGTGAAGGGACGCAGGTGGTGGCGCATGCATCGGGCTTCTAGTCGTCGCGGGATGGCATGTGAAGTTCCGAGGCTGTCAGCGCCGGTGCCGTACGCCGCACCCGCACCCCAGCTTATATCTTGACAGGCCCCACGCTTCCATCAGGCTCAGCAGCATGTGCCGTCTCGGAACCACCACTGGCTTTCGAATGAGCGCGTGCATCTTGGATGATTTCCACGGCAGATGAATCAACCTGCAGATGTGAGCATAGGCACCGAGCCACTGAGCCGCGCGCGTTTGTTCGTCCTGCTCACTGCGATTTCCATGGAAAATGATGTACCCGGACGGAGTATCCGTAATCATCCAGCATCCACTGGTTCGACATGGGCACGTGCCTTCCATTTCTTTCCCTAATACATGCGTGCTGAAGACGTGGAGCTCCAGGCAGGCACTCGTAGTTCGTTCATCATGGGGAAGAGGCCTGTCGAGCTCGCTCTTCCTGGTGGCCGGAGTGCACGTTGTTTGATGCCCAGTCTACGCAGTACGAAGTATACGACGACAAGCGGGATCAGCAACTCATGTGCGTGCGTGCGCGCGCGTGAGATCCCCTCGATCCTAGATCCAAGTTCGTGGGAGGGAGGGTAAATGGCATCCATGTTCATTTCCGCCCGGCCCCGTGAGAGGCTGCAACGTGCCAATACGAAATGCGAAACAAAGCGGCGCTCACCTCTCCCTTTTCCACGAGCACTTCGTAGCACAGGTAGCCTTGATCCGGACCCTACGACATGGCATGTGGTACGGGGAGGCGGCGACCGGCTTGAATACGAGACGGGCGGCGCCGACTGTCGACGGCCGTGAAGCCGGGGAAAGCTACCCGCACAGGACACACAGCCAATACCCTTGGGGCACAGGCACAGATGCTAGGGTCATCGAATGAGCCTGGTGTGGCCCGAGATGCATGCTGGGGCACATGGAAGCCGGGCGCCAACACGGCCAATCATGGCGCCAGGACGCAAGATGGGCTGGCTGTGGCACCGGGGGAGGGCAACGCGGCCGTCTCATTTGCTTGGAGGTTGCATCCAGACTGGAGACGCCGTCCCGTCGAGCGAGCAGCATCTCGACCGGCTGCACCATCATTTGTCTCGCCACCGTCCACGGGGGAGGCACCAGGCGACATTGCGATGGCGACGAGGTGTCGGATGGAGCGGTGCTGCTACCCCGGAGCAATCACGCGTGGTGTGGAGTCTGTGTGGCTTTTGTGCTATTAGGGCAAAAGAATGCCCAGCAATAGCGCCAAAGAAGCGTCAAAGACACCTCGGAGGCTGAATTACGAGTAGCAAACAGTAGGGTAGCCAAGGTTGTTAGCGGACGGTTGTGCAGAACAACGATGTCGGATGGCCCCTCTCTAAAACGGGCCCGAATCGGAACGTTCGCTGGAAGGCAGGGGAAGGGAAACGGAAGCCCACGCCTCTCTTTCGAGCGGATGGTCAAGTTAAGATGAGCGCTTACTTGGCCTGAGGAGATTGATGCCTGGCGGCAGGTCCCGTGTAGATAGGAGGCTATTGCCGCACGGTGCGATTGCGCGACGGTGCACTTTAGATGCCCAGCAAGAACGTCGTGATGGAAGCATGTGCGAATAATGGAATTTACGCACGTTACTGATCTCACCCTATCTATCGACCGCTGTTGCTTGAGCTAACTCCACCCACACCTCTGCGCCCTCCCACCCCAGCCAGCCAAACGAGGCCAGCCCGTCCCTGCACCGCTGGGTTCTACAGTACCAGCCTAGCACGCCGCTCGACCACTGTGCCTCTGCCAGCAGCCCAGTAATACCTACCGTCCCCGACCAGGCTCTCCCAAGCCATCACGTTTAAAGGCAATCATCTCGCTTGCGCTGCCAGGCTCCTCAGCCTCCGATACGCCGTCCCCCGTGTGCCGTCTCGCCCGTCGCCGTTTCTCCTCCTGCTCACCGCGACCCGATCCCTTCCCAGCTTCGACACCATCGACGCGAAGGCCGCCCCGGGCTCGAACTCGTCGCCGTTTGCGGCGCTTTGGCTCATGCTCGCAGCGCCCCAGCCGCCTTGCTCCTGCCCAACGACCTCACGCTGCCCCAGCACCGAGGCCTGGTCGACTCCCTAATTTCGCGTCGTCGCAGCTCGCCAACGCCGTTCGTTTGTTTTTTTCCTCGACGCGAGACACAGGCCGACTCGTGTCAGATCGCCCCCCGGAAGGCCGAAGTTCTCAGCGCCACGGGGCTGGGTATCCAGACCTGGTCCATTGGGTCGAGCGAGGGTCATTTGATGTGAGTCCTGTCTGGCGCTTGGCCTTGCGCGTTTCCTGCGCAATTTTGCAATCAGCTGCGGCTGCCGCCTCGGCCTCCAGTCGCAACGGGCCTCTCGTGGCGTATTCCCTTTGCGAAGCGAGCCCTTCACGCATTTCGGGAGCGGTGCTGCCTCGGGCGAATGCCCTGTGTGTCGAGGACCAGTCCATTGTTGCACTTCCTCCTCAGATCCGCACCTGCACTACCCTCGTTATTACGTCCTGCAATTGACGCTAACCTGGCACCATCTCTCCAGACAACATGTCCGAGACTGTCGTGTCGTCGAACCCAGTTGCCGAGATTCAGCCTGAGAAAGGCCCGGGGTCTTCCGAAATGAGTGGAAAGGAAACCGAGCAGGTGTCATCAGAAGATAGGGGCGTTTCCAAGGGTGCCCGCGGACTCCTCAAAGTACCGTCAAGATCCTCGTCCCAGCAAAGGAACCAGTCCTCAGCGACCTCTACCGGCCTTAGCGGAGCCACGGTCACCGACCATCGGAACAGCATCAGCGGGCGGTCCAAGGAGTCGAAGGGTAGTTTTGCCGGCAGGCATCGCAACGGCAGCGCCTCGAGCAACCGGACTGGCGGCGAAAGCGAACAAGGAAATACCCTCGGCAACTCTGGGCCCAGCTCACCGTCGACCAGCGAACAGAAGAAGAGGAAGAAAAGAGGCGGGGGCCTGTTGTCGTTCCTCGGATGTTGTGGTGTGCCCGACGCGGCAAACACCGTAGACGAAGGGGACAATGAGAACGTCCACAAGGTGGAAAAGCTGCCTCAACGACCAGCTACGGCCAAGACGCGGCCGCAGGGTGCCCAAGATCACCAACCCGCGAAGCAGCCAGACGACAAGGAATTGCATCAGACTGTTGCCGCGGTATGTGACGAAGATACCCAAGCATCTGGCAGCGGCCAAAATCAAGCAACCGGCGCTGAGCGCCAGAACGATGAGCCAAAGCAATCTGTTCCTCCAGCTGTCACAGTCGACCCGCCCAAATCCGAGTCCCAGGAGCATGCGTCCCGGGAGGGCGACAAATCAGACGACGGGAACGAAGACGTTGGCATGCAAGACGCCCCCCTGGAGGATTCTGGAACCCCCCCTAAGGATTCTCTAGATGCCTCTGTCACTGCCGAAGCCCAAGAGCCTGAGCAAAGGGCGATACCTCCCCCTCCGCCAGGCCCAGGACCTTTTGTTGTCACACAGCTTCCTCTCACCGACCCAGTCTCAACGACCCAAGAGACGCAGAAATGGCTGTTACCACCCATTGCGTCGGAGCACAGGGGACGGAAATGTCTAGTCTTGGATTTGGACGAAACACTTGTTCACAGCTCGTTCAAAGTCCGTCGCAATTGCCCACAGTGCCTTGACAAAAGCTAACCCGCATTGCAGATTCTGCACCAAGCAGACTTCACCATCCCGGTCGAGATTGAGGGCAACTATCATAATGTGTACGTCATAAAACGACCGGGTGTGGATGAGTTCATGAAGAGAGTCGGTGAACTCTACGAAGTTGTTGTCTTTACGGCGTCTGTCTCTAAGGTGAGCCTGAACTACTTGTCCCCTCCCGTGAAGATGGAGGGCTGACCCGAAACCAGTACGGCGACCCCTTGTTGGATCAGTTGGATATCCACAAGGTCGTTCATCATCGGCTGTTCCGGGAGAGCTGCTACAACCACCAGGGCAATTACGTCAAGGACCTCTCGCAAGTTGGACGGGACCTCAAGGACACCATCATCATCGACAACTCGCCGACGTCGTACATCTTTCACCCACAGCATGCGGTCCCCATTAGCAGCTGGTTCTCCGATGCTCACGACAACGAATTACTAGACCTTATTCCCGTCCTGGAGGACCTGGCCGGCCCCAACGTCGCCGATGTCAGCCTGGTACTCGACGTCACTCTTTAAGATACCGACACCTAGTCTTCTTCTACACCTATGTCACCATTGCGAGAGCACCCCAATTTGCAGTATTGCCATCATAGCGGAAGGCGTTTGGTTGAGATCTTTCGATTCCCGACGTACATGTACTACTGTCTAATCTTACATAATTGGCCTCTACGGAGGCAGATCGTCCTCTATACCGGCCAGATGTCCTCGATGGAAAATCGCAGGAGGGCCAGGGCCAGAAAGTCAGTTCTTGACGGACACAGAAAAGACCACTACATCTAAAGGGGTTCGAAAGCGGAAATGACGGAACAGGGCACCAAAACAGAAAGCATTGGACAGCTATTGCGGAGGAAGAGCCGGCCATTCTCCTCCTGGACCCGGGATCACGGTCTAGACGGTAGCGTTCTTTGACAGCGTAAGACGGATGCAAAGCTGTCTCAAGGGCCGCGCCCTCCATCTTTCGTCAAACTCTTTTGTTAGGGAGTTGCGAACTGGGGCTGGTGGCTGGTCATCGAGTCCGTCTAGACAGCTCGGGGCTTTTATTTCTCTGTGGTTCCTTTTGTTTGACATTTGTCTTCTTTGTCTTCCTTCATTTTTTAATTTGTACATATACGAGCGAGCCTGCCTGCAGACTCGGCAAAGCGGCTGGATGCGATTCAGATGCTGTTGATGTAGATGCAACAAAGAGCGGCGGGACACACCGAGGTAGGCAATGCCTCTGCTATACATAGTCCCCCCAAATTGTAGAGTGCGGTAAGAATGGGAAATCTCTCAATATGATGTAACCAAGTGCCATGAACCGAGAATTTATTTCCACGGAGCGCCTTGCTGGGGGCTAGAAACTGGATGTTGCCGGGTTGGCGTGTCGAGGTGAGCGGCGGATAATTGTTCGGCCGACCGCAGTCCCATTCTGGTGAATGTGGCCTCAACTCCCTCCATTCGGGGCAATTTCGCCAGGTCGCTGCCCGTCATCACCCATCCGTGTCGCAGCATCTTGTCCGCATCACCAATTCGATTCAGGAATCCTGCAGCGGTTCCTAGTCGGTTGTTCTTTGGAACTCAATTCGACTCTCCGAAAATGGTATGCGCGCCCTGTTCCCCTACAATGCGAGACACCGATGGGCCACGGTCCGTGACAGTCGCGAGGCGCGGCATCACACGAGCACGTCTATCGCGACTCCAGAAGTCATTGCATCGCCATGATGGTTGAAACACCCGACTCCATGCATTGCAGGCTAATGCGATGCGCTTCTTAGTCTTCTC
The DNA here is from genome assembly GCA_024340505.1 of Tolypocladium nubicola. NCBI lineage: Eukaryota > Fungi > Ascomycota > Sordariomycetes > Hypocreales > Ophiocordycipitaceae > Tolypocladium > Tolypocladium nubicola. The sequence continues at coordinate 38,099 of JALHCA010000111.1, forward strand.
GTTCCGATTCCCCCGTCAACTCCCCGGCGGCCGCCAGCGGCGCCAGCGTCGGGCGTCCATCCTCCCCGACGCCTCCTGGCGGTGCCCGAACGGCCATCCGACGACGAGCCGCTGCCGACCAGAAGGAGAAGATTGCCAATGCCCGGCCGACGAGCACGAGGGCGGCTGGCGCCGGTGGCTCCAGCAGCACCATGCTGAGTACGTGTGTCCGAGACTTGACGACCCCGAGGGCTGCGCCGAGCTCCACGGACACTTGAACGAGAAAGCTGATGCCTCTTTAGGGCTCTACACCGACGAGTCGCCCGGCCTGAAGGTCGACCCCGTTATTGTTCTCGTTCTGTCTCTTGTCTTCATCTTTAGCGTCGTTGCCCTACACAGTAAGCTGCTCTTGCACCGGAGACTGCGCGCGATTGCATCATCTAATAGGCTGTTCAGTTATTGCCAAGATTACCCGACGATTCTCGAGCTAAGCGAGTTCACGGGATGGGCGGTTGAAATCGTGGATCGGATTCATGTCGCAATCTGGCACAGGTACATAGGGCATAAGGCTGGCGTGCTGGGTGATGTGGGGGAACAGCGGCTTGAGGGAGCGTGCAGCTCAGTAGAGATGCGACTGTGCGGCAGGACAGGAGCGTACGCTGTATGTGGCATCTTGTAATACTATACCAAAAAAATGTGTCCAATTTCGCAACGAGGTATCGTGGCTCTGCTTACGCGCCAGTCCCCAGAGATGGATCACAGCAAGTCGCTGTACGAGCCAGCGTGGAGCCTGCTTTCTGGACATTTCCGCGAGTTTCAGCGCGCGAGAATGTTTCCTAGAACAGACAAGGACGCCGATGGGGCTTGACGATGACGACGCCAGCCCGGGTCGCCAGATTCGCAGGCAGCAACAGTTATAGCCCAGACATGCAAGCAATGGTGCGGCTGCAAGGCCACCTTGTCGGCTCCGAGACTACGGATAAGTGGTCGAGATAATTGTATTTCCTGCGAAGTGTCAGAGCGCAATGCGGCCCGAAGCTCTACGATCCATTGCGCATCACGGAGCATGAGCTCAGCCTCCGCGCAGGCAGCCGCTAGCCGGGATGGGAAGCGCAGAGCGAAGGCATGAATGTGCTGAGGAGTGGATATACATGGACGCGAGGAGCCGTGGACGGTGGGGATGGTGACGGGCCCCAGGGCTTCTGCCCAAAGGGAGCTCGTCTCGAGGTCCAGGGAGGCTTCACTTTGAAGGTTATACGAGTAGATAAGCAATTGCTGCGGTGCCAGTGCGACGCGCCACCCGTGAATGGTTCCTCGACCGATGCTGGGAGCCTGGTCACCTATCCACCACCACTACCACCACCAGCCGCAGACCCGCCCCGTCTGCTGGAGGGGCCTAAAACAGACAGCCATCCTAGTTCAAGTGTCCCAACTTTCCGCGCCGTGTGCGCATACCAATCTCTATCTTCAACCTCCGACTCGATCCGACTCGTCGTCTCGGTGTCTCTCGTCAGCGTGTTCGCCTGCGCAAGGCATGCGTGCATGCACTTGTGGCCCGATAGCTCTGAGTTGCCCCCGCCGACCTCGTGCACATTCACATGTCTGTCGGGAGACCATCAAGGACGCGCGCAGCTTGGCGCCGCACCTCGACCCCAGTGCTCGACGACACGGCCCTTTCTTCTGCTGTAGCTGCAATATAACGACCACCTCGTCTGCGCCCAGACATGGAGCTGCTCGACGAGAAGCAGAGGCTGGCGAACCGGGATCCCAACCGGGAGCCTCCGCTGACAACACCGCCACCCCAGGATCTCGGCGACGGCTCCGAGGCCCTGGTGACGGATGGGTTTCTGGTCCCGAGCCTGGACACGCCCGACGAGACGCCTCCTGCGTACGGAGAGCACCATGATCAGGTCCAGTTTTCGCAACCGGGCTTCGAAGCTGGCGCTGAAGTAACGGGTACGTCGACGACGTCCGTGGAGCGAGGGCCAAACAGGCTAACAGTTGCGACCTATAGACGATGGCAGAGTCAACATCAACATCAACACCAAGAACAGGAGACTGGCCGATCTCCTCTCGCCGACGATTAATAGCCAAATCTCGGTGGAGCCTCAGCCGTCCTTGCCACAGGTGTATATCCCCCCCGGCCTGGGTGACCAGTCCGGCCAGGCCCCTCCCCCGCAGCTCAATGTGGTCATACAGATCGTTGGTTCTCGAGGCGACGTCCAGCCGTTTGTGGCCCTCGGCAAGGTCCTCCGGGATACCTACGGCCATCGAGTTCGCATTGCAACCCACGGCACGTTCCAGGCCTTTGTGGAGGAGAACGGCCTCGAGTTCTTCAGCATCGGGGGCGACCCGGCCGAGCTCATGGCGTTCATGGTGAAGCACCCTGGGCTCATGCCTGGCATCGATGCGCTCAAGAGCGGGGAGGTCAGCAAGCGCCGCAGGGGAATCGAGGAGATGATGCTTGGGTGCTGGAGGTCATGCATCGAGTCCGGCAACGGGCTGGGGCCGCCACCGAAGCCCCATGCCCGGAACGAGCCGCTGGATCTGTCTGCAGGGATGCTGGACGACGAGGGCAACGAGCCCTTTGTCGCCGATGCCATCATCGCAAATCCTCCGAGCTTCGCGCATATCCATGTTGCGGAGAAACTGGGGATCCCGTTGCATATGATGTTTACGTGAGTCCTCGATGCCATCGAGAAAGGGGTCGTGTGACTGCTAACCTGTCCGACCAGCATGCCGTGGTCCCCAACGAGAGCGTTCCCCCATCCGCTTGCAAACGTTCAGTCTTCCAACGCAGATGATGTCATGACCAACTACATGACTTATACGCTTGTCGAGATGATGACCTGGCAAGGCCTGGGAGACATCATCAACAGGTTCCGAGAAAAGGCGCTGGACCTTCCCCCCTTGTCCTTCATCTGGGCCCCCGGCCTGCTTAACCGACTCAAGGTTCCTTACACATACTGCTGGTCTCCGTCTTTGATCCCAAAGCCGAACGACTGGGGCAAGAACATCGACATCTCGGGTTTCTATTTTCTCAATCTTGCGTCGTCCTACACCCCTGACCCTGACCTGGCAGCATTCTTGGAAGCTGGCCCGCCCCCCGTCTACATCGGGTTTGGATCCATTGTCGTTGACGACCCGAACGCAATGACTCGAATGATTTTCGATGCCATCCACCTAGCCGGCGTGCGAGCTTTGGTGTCCAAAGGCTGGGGCGGTCTGGGCGCCGACGACGTCGGGCTTCCCGAGGGAGTCTTCATGTTGGGCAACGTTCCGCACGACTGGCTATTCCAGCATGTGTCGTGCGTCGTTCACCACGGCGGAGCAGGCACTACTGCGGCTGGCATCAAAGCCGGAAAGCCCACGCTCGTGGTCCCCTTCTTTGGCGACCAGCCTTTTTGGGGTGCCATGATAGCCAGAGCCAAGGCTGGCCCTGAGCCAATACGCTACAAGGATCTGACGGTGGAGAACCTGGCCGAGGCACTCAAGTATTGCGTTCTGCCAGAGACGCAGGAGCAGGCCAAGGAACTGGGCCAGAGAATCAGAGAGGAACAAGGGACTGATGCTGGAGGCGTGAGCTTCCATAGCCACCTCGATCTGAACTCTCTCCGTTGCGCTGTAGCGCCGGGCAGAGCAGCGGCATGGCGTGTAAGGAGAACCAAGTTTCGACTCTCTCCACTGGCGGTGGCGGTGCTCGTCAAGGAAGGACTGCTTCAATACTCGGATATCAAGCTGTATGGGAATTCGCGCCCAGTATTCATGTATTTGCTAACCAAGTCTTCAGGTACCGCGCTGTCGAGTACAACACGGACGACCAGCCTCCTGACCCAATCTCAGCCGGCGCCGCCTCGCTTGTCGGGGATCTCACCAGTATTGGGATGGCCGTCGCTGATATGCCGAGGGAGATCTTCCGATCGAATCAACGCAGCAAGGACAGCCAAGGCGGACAATCACCCTTGCTCGGAGGCTCCAGCAAACAGAGCCTTGCACCCACTCAGACGTCTGGCGGCAGGGTTTCGAGGGTAGAATCTAGCACTGACATCTCGAGTATCATATCTCCTGGCCCAGCAGAAGCCGGCAGCGGCTCAATCCAGGAGCTCTCCACTTCTCCCAATGCGTCACAACAATCACTGCTGGGCTCGTTGTCGTACGCGACGTCCGGCACCGAGGCTCGCCATCAATACTCTGGAGAGGGGCCTCTCTCGAGAGCCTCGAGTACGCAAACGAAACAGGCCTCTTCTCGCCAAGAGCCGTCCCCCGTCGGGATGAGCTTTGGGGCTGCCGTTGGCGCTGGAAGAGGCGTCAGCCGTGCCGTGTCCACGGGCGTCAAGTCTCCCATGAACTTCTGTCTAGGGCTAGCCAAGGGATTCCGAAACATACCGAGGCTGTACCATGACGACACCGTACGGCCGATTGAGAAGGTTACGGATTTGAGCAGCGGGATAAAGATTGCCGGCAAGGAACTGGGGTACGGTTTCTTTGACGGCATCGCTGGACTTTTCACACAGCCAATTCGAGGCGCCGAAAAGGATGGTGCAGGCGGTCTCGTCAAAGGCATCGGAAAAGGCATCGGGGGGCTGATCGCGAAGCCTGCAGCTGGTGAGTTGGCATTCTTTCTCTCGTCTTGGATGCTAGAAGCTAATGAGTGTTTAGGCATCTGGGGCCTTCCAGCCTATATGATGCAAGGCGTGCATGCCGAAGTGAACAAGTACTTTACGAGGAGCGTCCAGAACTACATCGTAACCTCGAGGGTTGTCCAAGGAGAACAGGACCTCCAGAAAGCGACCCCTGAAGAGAGGACCGATATCATTCGCCGCTGGAACAACGCAAAGTTCGACCTGAAAAACTTTTATGTTATGAAGAGGAAGGAGAAGGTTGCGGAGAAGGCGCCAGCAGGTGCCGAGTCCGAAAGCCCAGCAGAGTCGCCCTTTTCGCGCCCGAAAACGAGCTGGATTTACACTCGTCACCTGTCTTCGGAAGACAGGAAGAAGCTCCAAGTGCAGAAGGATCGTTTGAAGAGAGGCTACGTGGATACACCAGTGCCGCCGCAATCAAGCAGCGGCTCAAGTGACTGGCAGAGCTTCGCAGAGGATGCCGAATATGAGCAGGCCATCCAGGCTTCAGTCCAGGAGACATCGCGTGGCAACGCCGAGGATGATGCCATGATCGAGGCTGCCATCCGGGAGAGCGTCAAGGCCATGCGACAGCGAGGCGGCTTGCCGGAGACTGTGCCGGAGCTGCCCGAGAAGAATGTCGCTGATAGCAGCATCTTCGAGGATGAAGAGTACCAAATCACAGACGAAGAATACCAGACGCTTGTCGAGCAGGCCATTCAACAGAGCTTGGCTAATATGGGCTACGGGTCTGGTCCGCACGCAGATGGCATCATGGAGCTCGACGCAGTGGAGACGAACCGATCAGCTGATGGCGGTGAACCAGTTCCTGCTGCCTACCCAGCTCATGATGAGGAGGACGCCGAACTGCGACGGGCAATCGAGGAGTCCAAGAGGGTGCCAGACCCGCCACCGCGGTCGGACGACGACGGCGAAGAAGAGCTGGAGCGCGCCATTGCGGCATCGAAGGCGGAATTGGAGCGACAGAGGTCGCAGCGGACAGAAGAAGACATTGTGCTCGAGTATGTGAAGAAGCAGAGCCTGGCAGAGGAGGAGTACCGCCGGCAGAGTCGCAAGGGGAAGGGGAAAGCGTCTGAGGAAGTACATGAGGATGAAGACGATGAGGATCTGAAGCGGGCGCTGGAAGAAAGCTTGAGAATTGCCACGGGCGACGACTCGGGGCCGTCCGGGTCGAAGACGCAGGGGAAGGAGAAGGAGACGGCAAATTACGAATAAGCGATGCTCAGAGGTAGACGTGAAGAACACATAGGATACCCAATGTCATGTTTTGTGCCTTTTCTAGGCGCACCGGAAGCAATTGATTAGGGGCTTCTTGCAGCGGTGAGGGTGATGAAATCAGTTGATATTGCCTCTCGCAACGAGACAGGGGCCGAGCGGCAAGGTTGGAGCCTGGGAATAAAGTGCGGAGCGGGAAGGGTAAAGGCAACTGTTGAGCTGTAATTGTTCTAGATAGATCAGCACACCCGCGTACAAGAAGTTGTCTCTCGGGAGATTCGTCAGCCTTGCCCCGGATGCTCCCCTAGTCCCCGAATTGTATATGCCCCTTTCGCCACCCCAGTCGGATATCGAACAAGACGAGCGCGAATGCGTCCCGGCTGAAGAAAAAACGCCAAGCTGGCCCGTTGCCTTGCCATGTTCAAAACCTGAAACCCCAAAAAGAGAAGATGTTACATCAATGTCGATCATGTGCGGTCATATACATGTGCGCCGGCATGCGGCGCAACTCTCACACGTCGACGCGGGGCGAGAAGCGGACGACGGCCGACACCACCCATTGCCGAATCGTGCACCTCGTTTGCCCTAGCCGTACTGCTGCTGCTGCGGTGGCGGGCCTTGAGGATTCCATCCCTGCTGCGGTGGAGGTTGCTGCTGGTACGGCGGCTGCTGCTGGGCGCCGCCGGCACCTGCGCCGCCATTGGCCATGGCCATGACATCGGGGCGGTTCTCGAGCGGCTGGTGGAAACTGCAGATGTGACAAGCCACATCCTTGTATCCGTGGATGGAGAAGGGAATGAGGGGCTGAGGCGATGCGGTCAGCGTCATGCGTCTGGTGCAAGGGAAGACACGGCTCCGCGACGCCGAATGAGAGCCTCGCGACACGATGGAACGCGAGTTGGCATCGGAGACGGGGGGGAGGACGAGCGGCAAACAAGAGCACCACGGTGCGGAGCAGCTGGCGGAGTGCGACACTTACAATGAAGCAGAAGGTGAACCAGGGGTTACTCTTCAGTACATGGCCAGACATGTTGCCGCAGTTGTGGCACTGGCAGACGATGCCCTCGTAGCCGGGCACGTCCTTGCGGAACGTCTTCTCGCCGCATACGAAGAAGAAGAACATGGCTGCTCAGAGGCGCAACGACTGCGACGGCCGCGAGGGAAACGAGCTCGTCGCGTGTCGGCACACGGCACCTATCCAGCAGAGTTGCGATGGTTCCACGGCAGGACGGGCACGATGGAGCGAGGAGCTCCCGTGGGCTCGGGATTCCGCGTACGGAGACGTTCAGCCTGATGGGGCTGGCGTTTGGCGACGCAGCCTGGGCAGCGAGCGGCGAGCGTGGACACGCTTCGGGGGTGTTTGCAGCGGATTCGGCGAGTCGCCACGAGAGGTGGTATATATATGTAGCTGAGCCCTCGGGCGAGAACGGTGACGATGGTGGTCAGGGCGACGCGAATCGACAACGGCGGACCGCGGCGCGAGCAGCTCGCGATCCGGGTCGAGCTCTGTCCGAAGGTGCGAGGTGGTCGCACAAGCCGAACCCAACGCTGGTTCTTCAAGACGCACGTACGTTGCGCAAGCACAATGCAGACGCCGCGGTAGAAACGAGTAGTTGGACGTGGACTGGAATCGGGGACGGAGCAGTCGAAGGGGTTGGTTGGATCATGCATATGCAGTAGAGTTGGCGAGTGACGACGCCACCCGCAACACGCACGCACCACACCAAGGTCCCGCTCTTGTGACTAAGCGCCGCTGTCAATCTCTCTGCAAACAAAAAAAAAAGAACCCCCGAGCTTCTCCTCTGCATCGACACGCGACATACGACACCGCGTGCGCGACCCGACCGACAGCCTCCCCTCGCCGCCACGCAGACTCAGCGGCGGAAGCCACGCAGAACGAGGGGCCAGACAGACCAAGCGCCCCGGCTCGCCGTCGACGGACCATGACCGGCTGCGCCATGCAGCCATAGCCCCCAGACGCCAACACCGCGAAGCCCGCCTCCTCCGCCATGCTCTACGACCTCAGCATCGCCTGGTCCCCGGCCACGGCGCCCGACCGCCTGCTGCAGACGCTCTCCCTCGCCGCCTCGCTCGGCTACGCCACCGTCGCGCTCAACCACACCCTCGAGCTGCCCTTCCCCGCGGACCCCGCGTCGCCCTTCCCGCCGCTGCCGGCCCCGTCGTCGGCCGCCGGCGCGAGGCTGCCCCGGGTCCTGCGCCGCGCGACGCTGCCCCTCAGCGACCCGTCGGCGTCCAACTACCGCCTGCCCGCCCTCGCCGGCGTCTACGACGTGCTCGCCATCCGCCCGCTCACGGAGAGGGCCTTCCAGAACGCCTGCCTCGCGCTCGACGTCCCCATCATCTCGCTCGACCTGACGGTCCACTTCCCCTTCCACTTCCGCCCCAAGCCGTGCATGGCCGCCGTCGCGCGCGGCGTCCGCTTCGAGATCTGCTACGCCCAGCTGCTCGCCGCCGACGCCCGCGGCCGCGCAAACTTCATCGCCAACGTGACGAGCCTCGTCCGCGCCACCCGCGGCCGCGGCTTCATCGTCAGCAGCGAGGCCAAGACGCCGCTCGGCCTGCGTGCGCCCTCGGACGTCGTCAACCTGCTGAGCGTGTGGGGGCTCGCCAGCGAGAGGGGCCTCGAGGGCTTCCGCTCGATTCCGAGGAGCGTCGTGGTGAACGAGGGCATCAAGAGGCACGGCTTCCGCGGCGTCGTCGACGTCGTCCAGGTGGCCCCCCGGGAGGACGACGGCGGCGCCAAGGGCGCAGGCGACGACCAGGACCAGAAGGCGGGCTCCGACGTCGCCGGCAAGAAGGCGAAGAACCAGAAGCGCAAGAACGGCGAGGAGGACGGCGGCCAGCCCATCAGCAGGCGGCAGGCCAAGAAGATGAAGCTGGCGGCGCGCTCGGCTGGCTCCGACAAGAAGCAGGATTCATGACACGGAGGCTAGGTGAAACGCGACGCTCGATGATACCCAATAGACCGTGCGATGAAGAGATGCGTAGGGCTAGATTCCACGTCTCTAGGTGTTTATTCAGGAATGACAGAGCCGCAAGGCGTCGTGTCTACTATTCAAAAAATCGGCATGCCCCGTCATACTTTGCAAACGACAAGACCTGTCCCTCTACCTGCCTCGACCTAGCCGACGCTACCCACCTCTCTACGCGGCCGCGCTTGTCACGGGCTGGGGTCGAGCCGCCTGCCCCTGCGGCAGCGAACCAAGGTTCAGCGCGCTGCTGAGCTGGAGGCCAGAGAGGTTGACGGCGGGCTGTGCGGGCGCCACGACGCCGGGGTCGGGAGCCGGCGCGGCGGACTCGAGCGGCGCCGAGGCGTCCGGGGCAAGGCCGCCGAGGGCGACGGACTGGGAGAGCGTGGTGGACTGGCTGCTGCTCCCGGTTGACGTGGCGCTGCTGGAGACCGCAGGGGCTGGTGTCGGAGCCGCGGCGCTCGAGGATGAGCTGGAAGACGCGGGCTGGGCCTCTGGGGCGGTGGAGGAGCTACCTGCTGCTGGAGCCGGGGCGGGGGACGGGGACGATGTCGCAGCCGACGACGCTGCCGGCGGTGCCGGCGGTGGATCCGCAGCAGAGTACGTCGTCTTGGGCAGCGCCGACTCGGCGATGGGGACCGTGGACACGCCGACCCCGTTGCCGTCCGCATTCGGCGTCGCGGAGATGACCGCCTTGGACTGGCCCGGGTTCATGACCTGGCCGTTGCAGATGATCTGCGGGTCGGCGATGATGGTGATGACGGTGCTGCCGGGGGGCGCGGCCTGTGAGAGCGGTTGGCACTCATTCTTGATACCAGGGGGCAATGGGGAGGGAAGACTTACGGCTCCGGCGGCGGGCACAGTGACGGTATGGGTGATGGTAGACTCCCGTTTCTGGGTAGACTCCTGTTTCTGGGGCCGCTGGGGCTGTTGCGGTTGTTGAGGCTGCTGGGGCTGCTGGGTCTCCTTAGGCGAAGCAGACTGCGGCGGCGGGTTCTGAACGGGGGCCGCGGCGGGCTGGTTCGCGGGCTGGTTCGCAGGCATACACCGTTAGCACATCCGTCTCAAGATAGTGAGCGAAAATAGAGTATATCGATCCTTACAGGTTGTCCCTGGCACGCAGCCGTAACCGTCTGGGTAACCGTGCTCGCGAGCGCCGTGATGGTTACCGTGGGCGGCGGGCCTGTCCCCTGGACCGTCTGCGTGATGATGGACAGCCGAAGGCTGCAGTTGACTCTGTGTCAGCGTTTGTAGAGCGAATGGTCTGGGAGATGGCAATTCTACCCTTCAAACTTGGGCGCTTGCCCTGGTGGAGGAGCGCCGTTCGCTGGCGGAGGGGCGTTGGCCGGGGGGGCCTTCGGTGGAGGAGCGTTCGGAGGAGCGTTCGGAGGAGCGTTCGGTGAAGGAGCGTTCGGAGGAGCGTCTGGTGGAGGAGCCCTCTGCGGTGGCCGCGGAGCAGGAGGAGCAATACCCGTGGCGTTTGCGCCGCCCGGGCCTCCTTCGCAGCCGCCTGCGTTGACGGTGATGATTTGCTTGACCGTCTCGGTGACCGTCTTAGCCGCGTTGCCTCCGTTGCCGTTGCCTCCGTTGCCGTTGCCCGCGTTGCCGTTGCCCGCGTTGCCTCCGTTGCCTCGATTTGCGCCGCCGTTGCCCGCGTTGCCGTTGCCTGCTTTGCCGTTGCCCGCGTTGCCTCCGTTGCCGTTGCCGTTGCCCGCATTGCCTCGATTTGCGCCACCGTTACCCGCATTGCCGTTGCCCGCGTTGCCTCGATTTGCGCCGCCGTTGCCCGCGTTGCCGTTGCCGTTGCCCGCGTTGTCATCGTCGTCATCGTCATCGGCGTTGCCTGCATTCACAGCGTTTCTGCCCCCGTTGCCCAGATTCCCTCCGCTTCCTCCTCCGAGCAACTGCCCGAGCTGGTCCAGGAGGCCCCTCTTCTCTAGCTGATAGCCGTGGCCACTGTAGCCGAGTGCCGTAACCTAGACTCTCATGTCAGACACCCATCCTCATGGCCACATATCGCCGTCCATGTAGCTCACCTGCACGACGGCCGCCCAGGCGATGAGGACGTGAAAGGCCGCGGCCTTCATCTTAACCATCCGAGACGACTGTGACGCGCAAGCTGCGCAGCAGCCGCGCAAGGGTATCAATGAAAGAAGGCGATACGGCGCAACAGCCCAGCTGTTGAATCAGGAAAAGGGGGGAAATCCAGAAACGACAGACGGGAATGGAAGTATCCAAGCAAAATAAAGGGGTCGTAGATCGGGCCGCGAGCGGGCGTCGAGAAGAGCGAGAAGAGCGAGAAGAGAACAAGTCAGACCTTCCGCAATCAGCCAGCTGATGTATGATCTGCAGCCTTTTACTTCGTGGAGAAACGCGCAAGGGTGGTTGGACGGCGACGACGATCTGCAGAGGCGGCGGCGCGGGTCATGAAGTCCCAATAAAGAAGAGCAGAGAAACGCACGCTCGGGTGCTGGTGGAAGGGGGACGGCCAGCGCTAGAGATCATGTCCAAAGAGGAGGGGGGGATGCTTGCAGAGGCCAGAGGGCATCTCTGGAAGGGAGCTAAGGGGCCTGATACCGGCTGCTTGCGAGAGCGAAAGGCAGGCATGACGGGACGGCGCTGCGATGGGTTGCCGTGGTCGCCATGACAAGCCCCCAGCACGGAGCGTCTGTCTGGGACTTCGTTTCGATGGAGCCCGGGCGTGGGTTTGCCAAGCACAGGTGCCGGCGCGGGCTGGCCAGAGGCCGTGTGTGTGACCACAACTGGGCTGCGGCTCAAACGGCGGCGTCGTCGTCGGCTCGGGCTGCGGACTGAGGCAAGCAGGTGAGGCCGGCGGTGATGCGGGTCGCCATGGGGGGGGGGAGTCGGGGGATCTGAGACGGCACCCAGACGGCTCCTGTTTGAGCCACGAGCCACCAGGGGCTGCGGCGTTCGGCACTCGGAAGACGGAGCGCGTACATGAACCGCAGGAATCGATCGGATCGAATGCCCGGGACGGCTGTCGAAGATGCCATTCGCCCAACACCGTCGCTCGGACGGCGCAAGGAGGACGCCGTCTGCGGCGTGGTTGTCGGCGAGAGCTTCACCATCAACCCACTGGCGCTCGCGCGTGGCTCGACGGTGATGCGACGCCGTTTCGCCTCCGCCAGCCTAGCGCAGCAACGGAGCCCCCCAGCGGCGTCGGCGTTTGAGGACAGCCTCACGAAGCGCTGGCTTCGTCGTCGGCCAGCGCAGGGCAACGGTCCGCGTGCACGTCTTCGTGATCAAGGCGTGCGGGCGCAGCAGCTGTCAGAAGTGAGCACCGCCGGGGAATACTTGGTACCCCTCCGCGCGGAACGACGAGTGCCGATGTCCGTGCCTGCCGTGATGACACGGCATCGAGGTCGTGCGTCATAGACTTTTGACTGCATCAGAAGAGCCGAGCCTGGCAGCCAGTCGCTCCGTTGGCTGCGGACGCGAGACGGAGAGTCCATGATGGAATCACACGTCTGGCGTGCTTGTTGAATGCATAAAACTCGGGAACAATATGACCGCAACACCATGACGACGCATGTGCTCGACGACTACTACCTGGCCATCACGGCCATTGTCACCGTCGCGTACCAGCTCTTTTTCTTTGCCATTGCCTACGCGTTCAAGTTTGACAAGCTGACCGGTACGTCGACCCTGGCTCTCTGCCCCCTTGCTCTCGCATGAACATCACCACCTCAGCACACGCGTCGTCGCATTCCTGCTAAGACCTTCAGACCTCGCCGGCGGCTCCAACTTCGCCGTCCTCGCCGTCCTCACCCTCGCCCTCTCGGCGCCCCAGCACCACGCGCGCCAGCTCGTCGCCTCCCTCTTCCTCATCGCCTGGGCCCTGCGCCTCTCGGGCTTCCTCTTCTTCCGCATCCTGCGCACCGGCTCCGACGACCGCTTCGACGGCAAGCGCGAGCGCTTCCTGCCCTTCCTCGGCTTCTGGGTCTTCCAGGTGCTCTGGGTCTGGACCGTCTCGCTGCCCGTCACCGTCCTCAACTCGCCCGCCGTCGTGCGCTACCCGCAGAGCGGCTTCGGCACCGGCCGCGACGTCGCCGGCGTGGTGCTCTTCGCGCTGGGCTTCGTCGTGGAGAGCGTGAGCGACGCGCAAAAGTACCGCTTTCGCCGGACGCACGACGCGCAGGCCGTGTGCGACAAGGGCCTCTTTGCGGTCTCGCGGCACCCCAACTACTTTGGCGAAACCATCCTCCAGTTCGGTGAGCTCCCTGCCACCGTGTCCGGGCCCAGTCCTTCCAGCTAACCCGGCAGCCATCTACATGATCGCCGTCTCCGCCGCCGCGGACGGCTACGTCGGCGGGCAGGCCTACAAGGCCCTCTACGCCACCATCCTCGGCCCCGTCTTCCTCACCGTCCTCCTCATGTTCGTCTCGGGCCTGCCCCTCTCGGAGCGGCCCAAGGCCAAGTCGCGCTACGAAAAGGGCAACAACTGGGAGGGCTACAGCCGCTGGCTCCGCCGCACCAGCATCCTCGTGCCCTTCCCGCCGCAGCTGTACGAGAAGGTGCCTGTCTTCCTCAAGCGCACCCTCTTCCTCGAGTTCCCCATGTACGTGTTTGACCCGGCCAAGCACTCGGACGTCCAGCATCCGGGTGGCGGCGCCGAGGACCAAGGGACGCGCGAGCAGGCGAATGGACCTGATGGAGGGAGTGCCGAGGAGAGACTTGTTTAATGGTCAATACAAGCTGCCAATGGCAATAAGATTACCCGATTTCCCCGTACATATATAGTGTAAATTGATGATTGCGCCGCCCCATCTCTCAAGTTGATTCATACCTTTCCTTTCATGGCCATTCGATTTTCTGCTGCCCCCGTGTTGAAACGACACTTGAAATCAGTACCAGCAAACACACAAACGAGACCAACACTCGAGTACCCAGCATCATGCCGGACGCTTCACCACCGTCGCCGAACTCACCATTTTCATCGTCATCGTCATCCACCCAGCGACCTGCGCCAAACCCACAATCAGAGCCGGGGATGTCGTCTAGCAGCCCCCGTTGCCCATCAGCTCGCCGGGCGAGTCCGGCGGCTGATCAAGCAGCTCCTGAGAGACGCCGTAGGCGGTGCTCCCGGACGTCTCCGAGTGCGTCTCGGAGCCCTCGGGGATGGGCACCATGGCGCTCTTGGTCCACAGGTGGATGGCCTTTTTCCAGTCGAGGCCCTCGATGCAGCCGCCCTTGATGGAGACGACGTTCTTGGACTGTGCGCGGCGGGCGCGGTCAGCGAGGGCACTGAGACGGAGCGGGGTTCGGGGGAGCGTACCGGCGTCGTGTGGAAGAGGCGCGTTCCGCAGTTGCGGCAGAAGTAGCTGCGGCGCCGGTCAGTCACGGCGGGCTCGTGCAGAGTCGAGGGGTCCGCGGGCGTCGATACCAATACAGCGTCTGCCCCTCGGGCGTCGGTCGACTTATACGCGCACGCCATGTCAGCAGACCGCGACCCCCGACCAGTTCAGTCCAACCGCCCGGCCCCGGCGCGGGGCCGCGCGGCGAGGCCTCACTCACGCGTAGCAGCTGAGCAGCTCCGTGTCCGGGAGCTTGAAGCGCGGGAAGATGGCCGAGGCGCCAAAGGCCGAGCTCGTCTGGCGCCGGCACTCGGCGCAGTGGCAGATGTACAGCGCCAGCGGCTCGGGGAGGGGCGTCTTGAAGGCGACGGAGCCGCACTGGCAGCGCGCTTCCATTGCGGGATGCGGGATTGCGGATTGGCGACGGGGGATCCGACGGCGTGCGGACGCCGGCGCGGGGTCCGTCAATTGACGGCGAAGAGCAAAGGATCAAGGTGAATGCGACAGACGGGTCGCAGGCGTCGATTGACCGTCGCAATCACAGCATACGGCGCAAAGAGGTAGGGGGAAGAATGAATACAGGTCCAAGATGGTAAGGTGTGAACTATTCCTGGAGGCCCAGCCACGCATTCACGCCAGGTTTACCGGCCGTTGTTCGTTTTCGGCCGACGGGCGCATGCGGGCCATCGGGCCAGGGGAGAGGCGCGGCGAGACGTGACTCATCTGGGCGAACATCGCGCGTAGTCACATGAGCCCAGACACATTCAGCCGCAGCAGCACCCTTGTTCCTTTATCATTTATCAGCACCCGCCTCCGTCCATCGGCCCAGCCTCGCTCGCCGTGCTCGTATCGGCGGTTCTTCGTTGTGGAGGTCCACGCCTGGCGTCCGTCATTCGGTGTCTGTGCCCCCATCTCACGTTGCATCGGCAAACAGTGAGATGTGATGGATGATAATTCATGTTCGTGGAACCCTACTCCGGAAAGTATCTGCGGTAAGAGTCCATCAGAAACGCGTCCATGTATGGCGGAGGCGCAGTGACTCCTCCCAAACGTCGTCTCCAGTGACGGACAAGGGACGGCGTGCGTCGATGGTCCGTTATTCATGCGTACAGGTAATAGATTGCCCTTGCCGAACCGCCCATACACGTCTCCGGGGACAAGAGCTCCTATGCCTGTGGTCGTGGACATGCATCTCAGGTCTCCCTCTCCGTGCAGACAACCCGCGATCTCGACCCCCTCTCCCGCAGACATCTCTCCAGCGCGGCACACCAGGCCAGCTTCCTGCCATTGTCCCACGTCGGCACGTCCAGCTCGACCTCGAGCCGTTCCAGGGCCTCCAGCTCCGCCAGCCCTCCCCTCGACACCCACGCCTCCGCCGCGTCGCCGCGTCCGCTCTCGCGCCCCGCATCGGACCCGGCTCCGAGCATCGCGATCTTGACCCGCAGTCCCCGCAGTCCCGTCCACGTCTCGCTCAGTGCCTTCCAGGCCCGCAGCGAGGCCGCTTCTTGCAAGTCCCGTCCCATGACCTCGATTCGTACATATCGCATGGCTTCCCGCTGCCACGGCACAAGGACCCCGACGACTGCGGCGCTGGCGGTCCACAACCCCGACGTGAACCAGCTCACAAACACAAATTCGTTGGTCTCAAAGGGTATCGACCGTGCCTCGCGGCATATCTGCCTGCTGGTCCGCAGCAGGTTGGATGGGACGCCGCAGAGCGGCCGGTTGGGACAGAGTAGCATCGGGCTCTCCATCCTACGCGCATCGGTCCGGGCATTGTAGTCGTCGCCACAGACTCCGTCCCATGGGTCGTCGGCATCGGGGATAGCCCGTTGCACGCACCGCTTAATATCTGGCGTTGGGTATCCGGGCGACGGTGCCTTTTGTCGAATGGGGTTCATGAGATGAACCCAGTGGTAGATCTGGAGCCGGATCTCCAGCGGCAGCGACATGAGGCGCGACTTTTCCGCGTTTCTGCTGTCGGCCGACGCTTCCGTCTTGTCGCAGGTTGAGGCTGGCAAGTCGGGCTTCCCCTCGACATCGGACTTGGGTCCTGGCGAGCGCCAAGGACCGACGTTTCCCCCCAACCAGCCGTCATGCATCATGATGCGCGTTCCGTCAACGGTGATCCTGTAAGAAGGGGAGTCACATCAAGTGTTGAAAAGGCGTGTTCAGAGCGCGAGTCGAGACGCTGGGCATCATCTAGTACAACTCTCATTTGCGCCGGGCTCTGCTGCCACCAACAACAGCCGAGTTGCATGTCGCTATTGGACGCGCCACTTCCAGAATCGTAAGCGCTAGATATGATCCCTTTAGTTGAGCGGCCGTGGCAAGTGTCGTCGCGACAGCGTGTAGGGTTGAGGTGAGGCTGAGCCAATGACGAGCTGTAAGCTGAGGTGACATCACCCGTTATGGAGTCTCGTCTTCCTCCCCACGAATGTCTCCAATGTGGCTTCCAAGCGCGATGAGGAGGCACGTGGACAACATCCGGATATCGGAGCCGTCCAGCCTATGTCCTCCGCAGGACCCGGGGCCCCAAACCGTCACCAGATCAATAAATTTGGCTCAATATTGTTGACAGATTCGGCAACCCGGCGTCAATCAGTGCATGGCGCTTGCATCTGTTGACATCGACGCCAAATAGGGCGCGGACGGCGGGCGTGCAGGTATTGAAATGACTTGAATCCAGGGATGATAGGCTCCGTCGGTTCGTCAATACGATTGCGTGCATTGAACGAGTTGATCACCGACGCACATCTCATGACAGCGTGCCGAGCGTTTGAGTTGTGATTTGCGTCGTGCCATTCTTCGTCTGTCGTATATCCGCTCGTTGGGCATCCCCGCAGATCGGTCTCTGTGCATATTCCGTATCGATGATGTCGAGACCAGCCGTATCCCGTTCGAGGCAGCACGCGTTCCATGAACCTATGCCGACCCAACACCCTCCATCCTCTCAGGCGGAATATTCACCCCTTCAAGCCCCTTCTTCACGGCCCCCTTCCGCTCATACTCGACATTCCGGGGGACCTCGAAGTCGCCCCGCGCCGCGAACCACAGCAGCGTCTCCGGCTCCGGGCCCCTAGGCGGCAGCGCCCTGCCCTTCTCCCCGTCCTCGTCTTCACCCTCGTCGTCCCCGTCATCGTCTTCCGCATACTCTGCCTCCTCGTCCTCGTCGCTCTCCTCGTCCAGCCCGCGCCGCAGCCCAGTGCGGACCGTGTCGGTGCCCCTCTCCCGCTCCTCCCTGGTGTACACGTCACCGGCCTCGTCACGCACGTACGCCGCGATGCGCCCGTGCGTCCACTGGCGCAGCTCGTCCCATATGCCCTGCAGCTCCACGATGCCCTCGGGCGTCGCCAGCCGTGCCGTCTCGCGCCCCTCGGCCACCAGCTCCTCCACGTCGGGCTCGAGCTTCTTACGCAGCAGCTGCGTCAAGATATTCTCCTGCGCGCGCCCGGGATAGTTAGTCGACGGGTGGATCGCAATGCGCGCAAACAGCTCCGCGTTCTCGCTGAGGTTGTCGAGGACTGTTTGTAGGTTTCGCTGGAGGATCTGCGCCGAGGCTTGGAGGGAGGAGCTGCGCTTCCGATTAGCTGATGAAGGGACAGTCTTGATCGCTCCTGGGCACTAACGGGTGAGGGAGCGGGTTGCTCTTGAGAATGTCCACCTTTAGGCTTTGGATGCTGCTCGACAGCTGCGCCAGCCTGGAGAGCGTCTGCTCAACCGACTTGAGCTCGTCGTCGTCGAGCCCCAGCGTCGCCATTTTGCCTGGCTCCGCCTCCCTTGCTTGATTATCGCTGTCGTATAAGGAGAGTCTCAGTATATGAACGTCGTGTATGTGAGCAATGCCAGGCTCGGAAATGGTAGGAGAAAGTTGACAATTATGCGGAGAGAGCCTGAGGAAGTTGGAAGACGCGACGCGGGGCAGCATGGAGTGGGAGCTTTGACCAGTGGAGGCAGGACCCACCCTACGAATGCCATCATCTCCAACGTCAACCTTTCACATCATGGCAAAGAAATAGGCTTTTACTAATGTAACACTTAGATCCATTCCCTAAACATTCTATGCTATGCTCCTCTCCCAATGCCAGTGCCAGATGCCCTCGAAAGTCGTTCACAAACTCGTCATTATGTAGTTCAGTCGCAGCATTGGGTATCACTGGCTCAACAGGCGAAACTCCCTCGGCATCCCGACAAATTCAGCCTCAGTCTCACATCAAACCCCAAGCTCATTCTCCTCGCTTCCTCTGCGAGGCCTCGAGATTTAGTCGGCTACTTTGTCATCCCTCGACTTGCAGTTTAGCCGCGAGTCAAGTTGACAGTCTTGGTCACCTCGTAGCCATGCGTGTCCACGAACGGATAGCGGGCGCGACGCTCCAGTTCGTCAAGTGGGATGTGAGAGCGGACATATCTGCATACCGAGTTAGCAGTCGTGCCTGGGACAGAATCATCGAGGTCACGTACTTCATGCGACCATCATCAACAGGATCATGGTCCCAGCTGGTGAAAACGCCCTTTGTGAGCGCACCCCACACCAAGCGGCGGCTGCGTTGCGACTGGAGCACCTGCACCGTGATGGCGTCAAAGTCCCACTTGGCCTTGGCCTCGGCGTCGTATTTCTCAAAGGTATTCTTGGCCTCCTCCTCCTCTGGCGTCTGCGGCGCAACCCGGATGAGGCGGGCCAGGTTGTCGAGCTCATCTGGGTCCCTCGCCAGGTTGTAGAATTGCGGCTCGTCGGCCGGGCACATTACGTACTTCCAGGGTCCGCGCCGGATCATCATCATCGGGCGGACAGTGCCCTCGCCCGTGTACTCGGCGAAGACGGTGTCGGGGCCCTCCTTGCCTAGCAGGTGAGGCATCATGCTGACGCCGTCCATGGGAAGGTATGGCGCGGGTTTTGTGCCGATCAGGTCGCAGATGGTGGGCAAGATATCGAGCGTCGAGACGTTGCTGGGGACGCGGTGCGGCTCGAACCATTGGGGGAAGTTGACCAGAAGCGGCACGCGAACAGACGACTCAAAGTAGCTCATCTTGTACCAGAGCCCTCGCTCGCCCAACATGTCGCCGTGGTCGCCGCTGAAGATGACGACGGTGTTTTCTGCCAGACCGGCATCCTCGAGCGTCTCGAGGAGCCTACCAATGCAGTCGTCGACGTAGCTGACCGAGCCATAGTACGCACGCTTGGCCCTCTTTATCTGGTCGTCGGTGAGATCGTGGTCCCACAGGTCGCACACGCGCAGCAGGCGCTGGCTGTGGGTGTCGAGCTTCTCCTTGGGGATCCGGACCTTGGGTAAGGCAATGTCCACGTCCTCGTACAGATTCCAGTATTTTTTCGTAATGGTGTACGGGTCATGGGGGTGAGTGAGGGAGACCTAGGGCAAAGAGACGCCGTCAGTTATGCTTGCAGGTTGACAGTAAACCCGAATATCTGCTCCTCGCAGAGCCCGCGTATTCGCTCGTTTGGACGGCAACCACTTCCGGGCTTGCTTCGCTCCCAGTTTGGCGACGGGCTGTTTATCGGTTCATCTCCCTCCTTGAGAACTTACCGTCAGAGCAAACGGTTGCGTGTCGGGTCCTCCGCGCACGTGGTCCCACAGGTACTGGGTGCTGCGGTACATGACCTCCTCGTCGTAGTCCAGCTGATTGCTTCGGCCGCAGGGGCCAGCCTGCAGGATGGAGCTGGCGTTGTGGTACCACTCCAGGCGGGTTTCAGGCTCGTCCCAGTTGACGGCCCAGCCAAAGTCGCCGGGGTAGATGTCGCTGGTGAGGCGCTGCTCGTACCCATGGAGCTGGTCGCCCACAAAGTGCATCTTGCCTGCGAGAGCCGTGTGGTAACCCTTGGAGCGGAGGTAGTGGGCATACGTGGGAATCTCCGAGTTGATCTGGGAGGCGTTATCGTAGGCTCCGATCTTCATGGGTAGCAGGCCAGTGATCATGCTCATGCGCGACGGGGCGCACAGGGGAGAGGGGCAGTAGGCAGAGTCGAACTGGACGGAGCCGGCAGCGAGGCGGTCGACGTTGGGCGTCTTGATCTGGGAGTCGGGGTTGTACATCTTGAGCTGGGGAGCGGCGAGCTGGTCGGCCATGATGTAGAGGATGTTGGGCTTGGATCCGTCGGGGCCCCGGATGGCTGCGGGAGCCGAGGGCGGGAGCGTGTTGATGTCGGGGGCCATGATGGATGGAGTGCGTGTGAGTAGAGGTGCAGAGGCCTGTTGATCGACGTCGCTGGCGAAGAAGCGCGTTGTGTATGAGTGGGAGTCGAGTTGGCGGTTGCCGCAGCTGCCGTCTCTCCTCCGGCCTTCCCTCGCGGCTCGCCAAGGAAAGGCGCTGGGAGAATTTGGCAGGTGAAGAGGGCTGGGCGGTCGGTGGTCGACAGCTAGATGGAATACAAGACGAGGCAGAGTGCCACGGAAGACAAGAACGCGAGTGTCAGATAAGGGTAAGTAGAGCTACTCCGTTCCTCCCGATCCGTCTTCCCCCGGGTAACAACAGACAGATAGACAGCTGAAAGACTGAAAGACAGAAAAGATAGGCAGACAGTAGACCAGAGGTAGCAGTATGTAAAAGGAGGTATGACGGCAGGCGGCCACTTTCCAAAGCAGTGATAGTTACAAGACAAAAGCGGCCAGGGGTGGGCGAGTCCGCCTTGCTAGAGATGCCGCGAGAGACAGCAACTTTGCGGGCAGTGAGGTGAATTTATGCACGTACTCGTAGGGGTCCATGGGGTCGGTCTAATAAGACACGAGGCCAGAAGGGGGGAGCCTGGGGGACCGGGGGGGCAGACATCGGACTAGCAAGGGGCGAGGGCTTGCGATAGTGCGGCGAGCTGCTTCCAGACTGTGTACAGGATAGCGCATAACAAGGTGCGTGCTGCGCTGCGTGTTGCTCGTTGCCCATGGCTGGCCTAGCAGTTGGAATGTGGCCGAGCCCCCCGGCACTCGCCGTGGCAGTCCAGCCAAGCTGTTGGGAAGCGCCCAAGCACGCGTTCGTGTCACCTTGGCGGGTTGATCTCTCCCCACCGTGATCCGTATGTTGGATGGCTCAAGAGCCCAACAATGGCTGAACTCTGGGCGAGAGGTGTCACATGCCCATCTTCCGGCGGCCCTCGAGAATCAGCGGTGTGCAGAGGTCAGCGGACAGCGAACAGCCACCCTTCGCCCGCGACCCATCCATCATCTACTTTGTGCAATAACACGAGCTGGAGGACAAACCACCACCACCACCACCACCACCGCCCAACCATCCCGGCCGTGCTTGGTCACTGTCCACGTGAGCGCTCCGGCCGCCTCGGATGTCGGATCTAGCTTCGCGCGTGCTTCCATCGTCTTTCTGGTGCGTCATGGGGCGATGCGTGTTGGAGCGCACCTCGAGCGGCGTGGACCGTGTCGGCACTGTATAGCAGCTGTCAGTGTCGTCGTCGTTCTCGGATGGGGGGGAGACAGATGGAGTGGATGGGGGATGAATGGAGATGGAGGGTGGGGTCATGCAGGTTCCCTTTCGATAACCGGGCCTGCCGAGACCCTCGATATCGGATACAGGCATGCGCCGTTTATGGCGGGGGAGGGGCCTCGGGCAGACGACGACGGTCCAGAACGCCTTGCAACAGTTCAAGCCGTGGACAATGCTCGAGAGTGCTTTCGCCGTCCGTCATCGCGAGCTTGCAGCGCGCCCAGGCAGCAGAGCGATGTGTGCTTTCTGCTGCTCGGCGCTGATCAACGTTGCGGAGTGGCCTGTTAGTCGGTACGGAGCACCCCGTACTCGGTACACGCCACGCCGCTTGCGATGACACTCGCGGCGATGGCGCAATCGTTCCTCTTCCCCACGTCCAAACGCTCAAGCTGAGACGGCCGATGTCGACATCGGGTCTGGCGATTGCACCATGAAAATCATCTCACGGTTTCAGCGTCAGGCTTCCGCCGTGCCGTGTCGTAGTGGAACTGCCCGTATTCCTTCGTGATGATGAACCGCGGACGGAGGACACCAGACAGCGTCGTCATTGACTTTGTCGTCCAACCATCCCCGTCGCCGCTACGTGCGTACTTCGTACTCGTAGTTCGAGAAATATCAGAATTGATGAAACGCATTGCAATACCCCTGGTGAGAGGGCGTTCGCGCTTGCACTTACACCCCTGCAGCTCGACGACGCCCCGATGCACCTCCGTCCGACTTCCTCGTGTGACCCCGACGAGCCGGTCTCCAGGTGTCGATTTACGTAAATCGCCTCGACGACAATGAGCTTCCTCGATGGTCATTATCGCCAAGAGATAATCAAATGGGAGGCGACTCGTCGTGAGTGCATAGACTGTCGTATCAACCCCGAGGTTGCACAACCTCACTCGACAGTTGGCGCATTCATCAACACTCACACTCGCGGCCACGACATAAACTCAATGTACAGTTGCCATCGTTTGTCCGAAACATTCTACATTATGCCACAAGCAGCAACATCCGTCAGCCCGCCCATCCACGTCTCGCGTTCGCTTTGACGGTCCGTTTCCATCCATCCAGCCAGCCAGCCAGCCAGCCAGCCTGGCCGCCGCGTGCTGATCGCATGCTCCCTCTCGCAAAAATGCCACAAAAGCAACCAGTTTATCAAACGAAAGACGAGCCACGCAAACACCCGATCCATGCTCCCCATCGCCTTCCGGCCTCCAATCCAATCACACAAAGGTAGGCTTCATAAACGGCAGGCAGAAGCCGCCTGCAGCACAGCGCCGTGACGTTCTCCGAGCCTTCGACGCCGACGCCGGGGCGCAGAGGGGGTATCCAGGGCAAGAAGGAAAGACGAAAAGAAAATCATTGCGTCCGATAGAACTTCTTGTACACGAGGTGCAGCAGCAGGTTCACGTTGAGCTTGAGGTTGCCCTCGAACAGGTTCATGAACTGGTGCGCCTCGAACTGCGCCTGCAGCAGGTCCTCGATCGGCACCAGCGCGCTCGCCCCGGGCATCTGGATGTGGCCTCGCGAGCCCTCGATGGCGAACACGCCCACCTCGTCGCACGAAATGGTCAGGTTGATCTTGTCCCAGTCGCGGTCGCTGAGCCCGTTCCACGACACCAGCACGCCCTTGTCCGACAGCGTCCGCGCGCTGTACTTGTAGCTTCCGAACTTGGGCACCCGCCCGCTCCGCTCCAGCTCGCGCTGGTGGTTGTATTGCTTGGTAAAGGGCAGGAGGAACCGCTTCTTCCTGTATGCGTCAAGTTCGTTAGTCCGATCCAATGCCTTTCCGGCCATCGGTGATCCTGGCGGAGATGTCACTTACCCCTTCTTGTTCTGCAGCGTCGCCATGGCTTGCTCTATGTAGTCGTCATAGCTCTTACGCTGCTGTTCCAGGTATTTGGCTTTGTCGTGCAGGTTCCCCAGGGTGAGGCGCACTCCGTCCAGCTCTCGCTGCCTCTGTACCCGTCTCCGGCTCTTGCTCCGGATGTCGCTCGCGATGGCGTTGAGTACGTCCTGGTAGAAGTTGTGCTTCGAGATGCGGCCCATCTGCTCGAGCCGCATCACATTCTCCAGCGCCGTCCGCTTGAGCTCGTAGTACGTCATCCTCGTCACGTCCACCATGTTGGTGTCCGAGTAGGCTCCTCGGGTGTTTTTGTCGTCCGAGAAGTCATCCCGGAGCACCGACTCCCACTTCTGTTCATCCTCGGGCGTGATGGGCTTGACCAGGATCTCGAGGAGGTTCACCCCAGTCTGCACTCGGATGATGTACAGGACGGAGCGTTTCGTCTCCATGAAGAGCGCCTTTACCTCCGCCTCGGGGTCGTCGATGTCGTGAAGCTTGGGTGTCAAGAACATGTGGATGTCCGACGATCCGGCGGCGTTCATCTCGTTCTCGTTGCTCTTGGCGCTTCCCAGGTCCTGCATGATCTCGCGGAGCACGTCGTCCCGGCTCGGGCACATGGCCGGGAGCTCTGCCGCGACGAGGTTATGGATTGCGAAAACGTCCGTCATCTTGATGTACAGTGTCGGCTTGTTCTTGGCATAAAGGTCGTTGAACTCGTCAATGTCAAACGTTCTCTCGGCGTCTGGCACCGAAATCACATCGCTCGTGATCTGTCGTAGCCGTTCGACGGATTCGGCGACAAAGGCATTCAGCGGCTGCAGGTAGATGTTCTCACCCCCAAATGGCCGCCCAGACGCAATCTGCCCGATGACCTTGGCCACCTCGCTCAAGTTCCTCTTTTGCAGCGGGCTCAGGGTCTTTTCGATGACTCCGACCTGTTCCGGGGTGGTTACTGCGGGCTGGAGATAGAACTTCCACAGCCAGTTCGACACGATCTGCAGCAGGTGCTCCTGTGGCTCACGGTTGAAATGCTGACACAGGGCCTCAAACATCTGACCGCACAGGAACCGAAGACCATACGGCATCATATGCAGCAGGTCTTCTAGTGCCAAGAAGAACTGGTCGCAGATCTCGCGCAGGTCTCGCAGGTGGTCGATGAACAGACGCCTGGTTTCGGGGTCTCTGATGGCGACTTCGCGAGGCACGTCGAGCGGTCGGTGATCGGGTCGTCCGGTCCGCAGTTCTTCGTTGTTGATCGCTGATCGGTAAATTTGCATCGGGTCGCTCTCCAGGTCAAGTGCCGGGTCCTCGACGATGTTGTCCCGGATCATGGGGCCGAGAAGGTTTCGCAGATACTTGCGATCCCTAGGTGAGCGCGTGTAGTTGGCCAACAGCTTCGACCAAAAGTAGCTGCCCCTGGCATACTCTTGGAGCATCACCGCGCCCTCGATCTCTTCCCGTATGGCCCTCGCAATCAGTTTCAGCAGGTAGTACTCTTCTCGTCGCTTCTGCGCATAGCCGAACAGACTCATCATGAGAAGCTCAATCCTCTTGCATTCCTTCTCGGCCGTTCCTTGCTCGCGTATTCGTTTGAACAGTCGGCCAAGATACTGCGGCTGCGTCTGCAAGTTGAAGAAGAGCTGCTGGTACGACTCGAGCTTCTTCCTTGAGCTCTTGTTGAGGGCTTTCAGGTCGAACTGGTTCGCCGAAGACATGCTAGAATTTGCCAGCAGGCCCACCGAGCTGCCGCCGAAATTGTGCTGATGCCGCACGACCTCGTCGAGGGTTATCTTGTTCTTCACAAGGAGGGCGATCTTGATGTCCAGCTGGTCGATGTACTGCTCCAGCATCTCGTTCTGGCGCACCTGTTGCACCACCGTCTTCCGCATGCGCTCGAACTCGACCTCCTCGTTGAAATCAAAGTCGCTATCGTTGAGCAGGTGTACAAAGTTCTTGACTGCGTTGACGGGTGGGTTCTTGCCGGTCGTGAGGCTCTTGTACGCCTCGCCCTGTACCTTGGCGCGCACGAAGCTCTGGATCTTGACCACCTTTTGCATGTTCTCGTTGAAGAATCGCTTCTTCTCCTCGAACCGGGCACGCACGATGAATGCCTTGGTGGCAGCCTGGAGAGCGACAATGGACTCCTCCTCTTCCATGAGTTCGGTGATGAGGTCGTCGACTCTTGCGCGCGCCATCATAGCCTTCAGTATGGCTTGGAAAGCGGCAGTTTCTTCGTTGTGGGAGTTGAGCTCGTCCATCAGTGCATTGTGGTGTTTTCGGTAAAGGTGACCTCGGATGCGTCCTTGAAGGCTAGTAACCCGAGGCTCATGACGATCGAGTTGCTGCTGGAGTGCGAAGACCTTCCGCCTCTCAAGCATGCCTCTAACATGCGACTGTATGGTTAGAAATTCTTGGCCGCTTGCGTCCAATGCGTCCAGCTGGCTCGTGATCTCCCTGCGCACTGCTGCAGCTCGCATCGACGCCTGAAGCTGGGCGACTTCGGGCCCATGCTGTTTCAACTCTGTCTTCAAGGCTTGTTGACGCGCCCTGGTGGCATTGCCTCGAATCACACCTTGGAGGGCTGTCCATTTGGGATCGAAGGCGTGGAGCTGCTCCTGCTCGTGGCCAATCTGAGTTCTGGTCAGCAGAGCCCTCGCAGCAGCCTGGAGGCCAGCGATTGCCCCAGCCTGGCCCTCCAAGAGGTGAAGATCGTGGTCGATGTGAGCCCTCAGCAGCATTCCACGAGCAAGAGCCTGGAACTTCTGGACGGACCCAGCTGTCTGCTTCGTCTCCCGCTGCTGCGCGACGTGGTTCTTTCGGACCAAGAAGCCGCGGGAGACCGCTTGAATCTCCCGGACAGGCCCCTTGCATGCCGCCAACGAAGACTGCAAACCTCGTATCTCGTCGCGGACCTTGTTGGCCCGGATCAGACTCTGGAGCTCCAAAATGTCTGGCTCCAGGATCTTCCAGAGTTGGTCGCTCTTCTGTTGTCCTTGCCGAACCAGAAACCCTCGCGCTGCGCTTTGTGCCATGATCGCGGACCGTCTCATCCGAAGCCGATAACTCATGATTTGCCGCGTAAAGTCACCACGAATGCGTGCCTGCAGATCGATCAACCATTCCTCGTCATCCCAGAGGTTCTGCATCGTGTCTCCAAGCCGCAGTCGCAGCAGGGCGCCTCGAATCTGCGCCTGCAAATCAACGATGGATCCTTCATTCTCGCCCAACTCGCGGTCGGTCCTCTCCTCCTCCGTCTCTTCCGGTTCAGGCTCGGGTTCGGGGACTCCAAAATCTGCGCCCATGTTACCGAAGCTAGGCATGTTGGTCCCCAGCTCATCCAGGCCCTTCTGCATCGCTTCCAGCTCATGGTGCTCAAACTCCAGCTGGCCGACGAGGTTTCCGATACGGAAGTCGACGATGCCCTTGCGAAATAACAGCCAACTCAGGGCGTGGATACAGTATATGACTTTTGGGATGTTCTTCTTCTCGTACAGGTCGATGAGCTCGAATCGGAAGAGGTCGGGCAGCTCAACCTCGTCGAGGTATCGAAAGAATATTGCAATGTTGTCCGAGTGTCGGTACTGAAGCTTCGGGTGATGGAATATACGAAATCGCTTGTCGGGATTCAGCGCCTCCACGACCTCGGCGAGGGTCACCCCGTCGCGCAGAGCCTCCTCCAACTGAACGATCGGGGGCAGAGACTTGTGGATGATGTCCTCGATCCACTCCTTGGCCTCGCCTATGTGGCAGAGGTACTCGTAGGCCTGGAGGAACTGGCGCTGCTTATCCATCCAGTTGCGGCCCTCCCACCCGTAGCCGCCTGTCTTAGAGTCGCGGGAGCCATTGGGCTTGTCGGTGCGCTGGAGTCGACGCCGGCCGCGCATGCCGACCACTTCTTGCGCAGGCGAGGTGATGGCGAAGTCGTCGGCGGATTCCGAATGCGCAAGACGCGACAGCGTGCGCAGCTCCCTCGTGGAAGACCGGCCGAGCAGCTCGAGCTCGGGACGTCCGATATGGGCAGAGTGGACAGGCTGCGGAGAGTGGTTATGTGGGACGGCGACGCTGCCTCGGAGGACAGAGTCTGACCGGGTCAGCAGCATCGAGTTGGGCCGCATCGGCAACTGACGGGGTGGCGACGTCGGCGACGAGGGGCCATCGTTCTGCGCGAGCGACAACCTGCCGACATCGAAGCTCTTGCCGCGCTCGTGTCGCGGCGGGTTGTGGCCCGGCGGCGTGACGGGGGGCTTGGGCGATGGCTCGGGCGCCTGCGGTAGGGAACGAAGAGGCTGGCGAGCGGTGCCGTAGAGGTTGTCGTGGGTCCCGTTGGCGCTGTTCATTGCCCCTGATTCAAAGGTTCGTGCCCTGGCTAGGACATCGCTCTGGCCGCGTTTGTGTCTGAAGTCGGCGGTGGGCGAGGCGTGGCCGCCACTGGATGCGGATGCGGATGCGGATGCGGATGTGGATGTGTACTGGCTGTTGAGGCTGCGGTCTGACGCGTGCGAGTACGCTGAGGATGCAGATGACGATGTGGTGGAGGGATATCGGTTGAGGTTGTTGAGGTCGACGATGTGCGACTGGCGAAGAGGGTGAGGTTGGAACGACATGCTGGATGTCTCGCCCTCTGCGGACCGCACGCAATCACCTGATATTGTGGCTCTCTATTTCCCCCTCGCCCTTTTCTCTCGCTCTTTTCTCTCCGCAGCAGTCAGAAGCGTGGCCGCAGCGCCCGTCAGCGCATTGTTTCGAACGGGCGGTGACCGTCAGTCGGTGGAATGCTGGGGCTCTCTGTGGCGCGTGGAGCGAGCTGTCCGAGTACGGGTACGGCCTGGCGCGCGCGTGGGAGTCGATCGAGAGGAAGCCCACGGATGCGCGGCGCGGTGGTAGGTACGTCGATGCAAAATAACGAGTCGTTACGGGATGGAATGCCAATGCCGTCACAGGACTGGGGTCTGGTCAGTGCAGGCCTGAAGACGACGGGAGGCCAGACAAGGGATGATAGCGGCTGCAACAGCGCTGCCAGGAGTCCAGGGAGTCCCGCGCGGGGTTCGCTCTTCGCTGGTGTTGAGCCCATGTAAACAAACAGCCAGGCAACCACCCAGCAACGGCTGGCGCCAGGCCTGCGATTGGCTGGCGGTGCCCGTTTTGGGAGACCCGCCGGGATAGATGCTCAAGACCAACTGTTCACCCCAGTTCGATTCCGTCACCAACACCTTGGACTATGAGTAAACGCCCGCTCCAAACAACGTCTATTGCGTCAATCACCCGTTTGTCCTCCGTCTCGTCGACGAGACACCTTGGATGCCCCGAGCACGTGGCTCGGTCTGGAGCATTGCTCCTGTCTTGTGCCGTTTCCGGATGCAGCTGGTTACTGTCTAGCACCGGTGAGCGCCTTGTATATACTTTGTACGGACTACTCAGTCCGGACCACGTGCGACCGCACAGATTGGGCCCAACGGAAGCGTCACTGTCGTGTCGAATTTGTTGGGGCTGTACGGATTAGTGCATCTGTTGCTTCGACGCGTCTGCTCGGATGGTTTCTGCAAGCTATGATCCGGCATGGCACAACCACCGTGGGTTATCGACCAAGATCCATAGAATTGGAAACAATGCAGGGCATGCTTCCTCAATTGCACCCATTTGCCTTGGCCATAGACCATAGACCATGGCATCCGGGGTTGTCAGGAACTGTGAGAAATGATACAAGGCAGAACGGGCTATAGGGTAGGTCAACATACCCGTGCACGCGCCGGCTCAAAGCCAAGTTCAACACAGGACAGCTGCTCGAACTGGCAATTATTCCCCAACCGCCAACAGGAAGAGCGAATATGCAGCGGATGCGAGGATTCGACATCTTCATGGGAACATTTCATGCATCCAGCGCCCCCTGCGCCTTCTGCGTATTGGCCATCTGATTCGTGCACGTGGTGGGGCTCGGATGAGGTCACTGACCTGCAACCGCAAACGCTCCTCTGTGCTCCATCGTACTCGTAATGCTTAAATCCTGCTGCTCGATTTGCTGGCCGCATACGGAAGTACGCAGTCCCCGACTGTGAACCTGCAACTGCCGTCTCTCCAACAACGAAGGGACATTTCATCCAGCCTGCTGTGCATCTCGCTGGTCATCCAACTTGACGACTTTTCCGCATCGCGCAGCCGTCGAGCGGCGTCGGCATCGCCACAGAGACATCTGCTCCGACGAAGCCACCAAAGCCATCGCCATGTCGTCTGGCAAGCAGCGGCCCTCTGTGCTTGTGCGACTCGACATCCCCCCTCGCAATTGCACCGTCGCTAACCAACGATGCAGGTCACGGATGCGAGGGAGAGATCGGGCCAGAGAAGGGCCCCCCGGCGCCAGGATACTCTTCCGGGGGCCGCTGGCCGGATGCCGATGCGATTCATGACGGTCGATAACGTCCTCCAGTACAACTCGCAGATCCCGTCGGGCCAGCCGCGTGCACCGCCAACGCCAGCACTGCGACCGCATACTGCTGTCGGCAGCACGCTACCCAACCGACGTGTCTCTGCCGGCGGGCTGCCCAACGTCCAGTCACGAACGGGGCAGCCGATGCCGTCGAGAACGACCAAAATCAGCGAGAAGCTGGTGCTGCTGCCAGAGACGGATAGCAAGGATGACGACGCCGAGGAAGAGGTGGAGAGCGAGTTGGTCCTCGCGAGGAGGTTACGGGACGAGGAAAACCGGCCATTGAGAGACGAGGAGCTGGACGTGCTTAGGAAGAGAGGCGGCATCCGAGGCAAAAGCTATGCCGAGAGGCTACCCAAGGTCCAGAGAAAGGACAAGATCAGTCGGCTGACGGCATATTGTACGGCGCAAGCATTCAAGATTGGGGCCACGTCAGAGTTTTTGCGAAAAAGGCACGAGGCCAAGACAAAGCTGTACGACGACTGCCTCTACGTCATCTACGCCCTGCCGCTGTTGAACGGCACAGAGGGATACCGGGTGCGCGGCCGGCCGATGCTCAAGACGCCGGGCACAGGCAAGACCATGCTGGACCTGGAAATAGAGCGGAGCGAACGGCGAGATCACCACGAAGGGTACTTCGATGACGACGCATATACAGCCCCGGAGAGCCCCGAGAATGGCGATCGAATGTCCGGGTCATTCGCATCTACGGACGATGAGTCTCGTCGAGAGCACGAAGACGGCATACCTTCGCATATCAATCGCCTTGCTCCCGACGCCAAGAACTTTGCCGAGATGTTTGTCTACTCGTACGGCGTGGTGGTGTTTTGGAACTTTACAGAGCACCAGGAAAAGGACATCCTCGCCGACCTGACGTTTGCCGGCGTCGAGGACGGCATCAGCCTCCTCACCCGGCCCCTCGAGCAGGACGACTTTGAGACGGAAGAGTTCCACTTCGAGTACAGCCCCGACATCAAGCGGCCGCGAGTGTTCAACGACATGATCACCTTGCTGCCACGGTCCGACCACATGATTAAGCTGACCATCAGCCACGCCATCGCGCAGAGCACCAAGTTGTGCCTATTTGAGGAGCGAATGAGCGAGACCATGCTTGATGCGCAGCATGTGCCCAAGAGGTTGGCGCTGACGGGAGAGCTCAACATGACGAGGACGGAGATTGTCAAGATACTGGGGAGGCTGTTCAAGAGCCGCGTCGACATCAACCTCTGTAAGATTGCACCTTGTCCCTCGCACGGGTTCGGTCCATGGAGTACTGACATGATCTAGCGTCCAACATCCTCGATGTGCCCAACTTCTTCTGGGACTCGGAGCCGACGCTGCACCCGCTGTACGAGGCCGTTCGCGAGTACCTCGAGATCGACCTGCGCATCAAGGTCCTCAATGAGCGGTGCCGCGTCTTCCTCGACCTGGCCGAGATCCTGTCCGACTCGGTCGCCGACGCCAAGATGAGCGCCATCACGTGGATCATCATCATCCTCATCATAGTCAGCATCCTCGTCACCGTCACTGAAGTGATTCTGCGCTTCGCCATGCTCAGCAAGAACTCGGACAAGGGCGAGAGCGGCGCCGCCTCCGCCGCCGGGTCCATAACCTGGAGCGGCGGAGCCAGCCCCGCTGCGGTGCCGGAAGTGCTCCTCGTGCCGCCTCCGCATGCGGCCGACCGTGCCCGCATCGCGGACACGGCCGGGCTCGAGCTCAGCGACCTCGAGGTCCTGGCGCTCACGCTCGGCTTGCAGTCCAACGCCAGCGTCGACGACATCAGACAGGGCATCGCCGACTTGAGGCAGGACGCCACATCTCCAGCTCGCTGCGCCTCGTCGTTGGGCCCAAAGTAGCTTCGCCGCGCGGTCGAGGGATGAAACCGGATCCCCAGGTCTAGATGGCCTTCTTCTCCGCCGCAGGACGACGGATGAGCAGTGCCGGGGCGACACATCACCACGGCCCATCCAAACAGCCACTGGTCGCGGCATCGCGCACGCCCCCAGCTCAAACCGATTCTGCCTACGAGTGCTGGCGCGCGTCCGCGACAGCCGGACTGCCGCTTTGCATACGACGCCGAGCCCGCCTGCGCCGCAGCCCGTCCAGGCAGCCCGTCCACGGGCGCACCGTGCTTGCGCGTCTTCTCGGCCGACGGTGCCGTCCCCGCCGAGACCCCGAGGCTCGGTCTATTTTTGTACGGATGCCGACCAAACGTCGTTTCTTCACCTTGTCTCGACGACCATCGTCCACCCCATGCCCCGTACTTACGTCATCCATCACCCAACCCCAGCTTTTACCGTTTCATTTTCCCACGTACATGATATATTGCCAAGCACGGCGTTGACTTCAGGCAGGCGACTGGCGCATATCGTGGTCAGCCTGAGGGAATACGAGTGTACGAGTATGGACTGCGAGTACGTACCGCGCCAGATCTCGGGAGAAACGGCACACTTTGCATGTCTTGGCAATGGTCTTGGCAATGTCTTGGCGCGGTCCTTGGAGGGGGGTTTTTGGATTTGGATATGTCGCGCCTCCTCTTGTACGGAGTACAGTTTTAATTAGCAGCTACGAATACACGGAGCCAGCAGCACGGAGTGCTCCGTACGAATCGTCGTGTTCTCCGCACCCATGTGCGATTGATAATCTGGCGCATCTTTGACCGTGGATTAACCTACCGTGCACCCGTGTGAGCCGCCATGGCGCTCTTTTTCTGCTCATCGGGCGGCGCCTAAAAACGCCACGTTTGTGCCGTTGTCGGCGCCGACCCAGTAGGCAAATCCCTTTTCGAGTACACCCCCCCCCCC
>JALHCA010001063.1:0-17383 GCA_024340505.1 Tolypocladium nubicola
CCCCCCCCCCCCTTCAGTCCCCCCCGACTCCATCACCGTCGATGAGTTCATAAACAGCGAGCGCCACGGCCGGCGCCCCTTCGCCACGGCCCGGGACCCCTACACGTGCGGCCTCACCGGCGCCTCGCACCGCGCCGCCGACGTCCCCCGGCGCGTCGACTGCCTCGCGCGCGCCATCGGCAAGCGCCTCGGCCTCAGCCCGCGCGAGGGCTGCGAGTGGGATCGCGTCGTCGGGCTGTACTCGCTCAACACGGTCGGTCTGGTCCCCGCGCCGCCCCCCCGCGCTGCTGCTGACGGTGCGCCCAGATCGACTACATCCCCTTCACGCACGCGGTCCACCGCCTCTCCGGCGTCGTCACCCCCGCGAGCGCCGCCTACTCGGCCCAGGAGCTCGAGCACCAGCTGCGCTCGTCGGGCGCAAAGGCCCTCTTCACCTGCGTCCCGCTGCTGGACAACGCGCTCAGGGCGGCCGCGGCGGCCGGCATCCCCGAGGACCGCGTCTTCCTCCTGCCGGTCCCCGGGGTCGCGAATAGAGCCCCGTTCGCGACCGTCGACGACCTGATAGCCGAGGGCGAGAACCTGCCGCCGCTTGCGCCGCTGTGGTGGTCCAAGGGCCAGGGCGCCAGGCAAACGGCGTACCTGTGCTACTCCAGCGGGACCTCTGGTCTGCCGGTACGTGCTTAGACGGCGATGCGCCCCGCGCGGCGGCGAGCTCACACGTCCACGCAGAAAGCCGTCATGATCTCCCACCGCAACGTCATCGCCAACGTCCTCCAGATCTGCACCGCCGACTCCGTCTCCCGCCGGGAGCTCGGCGTCGACACCCAGACCACCCTCGGCGTCCTGCCCTTCAGCCACATCTACGGGCTCGTCCTGGTCGCGCTGGTGGGCCAGTACCGCGGGGACCGGGTCGTGGTGCTGCCCAAGTTCGACCTCGCCGTGCTGCTCGCCGCCGTGCAGACGTACCGCATCGAGCAGCTGAGCGTCGTGCCCCCGATGCTGATCCAGATCATCGCCAACCGCGACCGGTGCTCCGAGTACGACCTCGGCAGCGTCCGGTGGGTGTTTAGCGGAGCGGCCCCGCTCGGACAGGAGGTCATCGACGACCTGCTCAAGCTGTACCCAAAGTGGCACCTCGGACAGGGCTACGGTGAGGCCCCCGTCGAGCGTCGCGGCCGTGTCCCCTGCTGACCGTGTACCGCATCAGGCATGACCGAGGCGTCCCCGTGCATCCTCAACAGCAGCGAGACGGACTGCCTCTTCGGCTCCTCCGGCTCCCTCATCCCCGGCACCGTCGCCAAGATCATCGACGCCGAGGGCAACGCGGTGACGGCGTACGAGACGCGCGGCGAGCTGCTCGTCCAGTCCCCCTCGGTCGTGCTGGGCTACCTCAACAACGAAAAGGCCAACGCCGAGACCTTTGTCTGGGACGACGACGGCCGCTGGCTCAAGACGGGCGACGAGGTGCTCGTCCGCAAGTCGAAGCTCGGCAACGAGCACTTTGTCGTCACCGACCGCATCAAGGAGCTCATCAAGGTCAAGGTACGAGCGCGAGTCCCCCTCCTCCCCTCTCTCGCGCCATACTGACAAGCACCTCCAGGGCCACCAGGTCGCCCCGGCCGAGCTCGAGGCCCATCTCCTCGCCCACCCCCTCGTCTCCGACTGCACCGTCATCCCCGTGCCCGACGCCCGCGCCGGCGAGGTCCCCAAGGCCTTCGTCGTCCGCGCCCGGGACGCCGCCGGCCAGCCCGACGCCCGCGTCGTCGCCGCCATCCACGCCCACGTCGAGGAGCACAAGGCGCGGCACAAGTGGCTCAAGGGCGGCATCGAGTTCATCGACGTCGTGCCCCGCAGCCCCAGCGGCAAGATCCTGCGCCGCCTGCTCCGCGACCGCGAGGCGCAGGCGCGCAAGAAGGGCGGCGCGAGGCTGTGAGCGGGTGTGCTGCGGTAGAGTTCGGTTTCTGCGGCGCTCAGGGTATAGAGACCTTGTTCTGTGCGAGAATGCAATCTGCACGGCCTGTACGTAGAGGGCTGTCAAGGGCATCATGCGCCTCGGTGACTTCCCAAAGGACCTGGTTTACATGCAGAGTCACCGGCGCGGGCACATGCACAAGTTGCTCACTCGATGCCTATTAATATTACGGAAGCCAGTCCAGTGGGTATAATATGTACTTTCTACATGCATCTTCGGCCCAGACAAGACCTGGCTGGTTAGAGTATCTCCCCGTATCCTGTCTTGTATCCGTACCATCGCACAACATGTATTTTTCGTAAGGATCGTAAGAAAGGTACTAAGGGTGCGCCATATGCCCTTTCTCGGGGGACGACTTGTGTTCTTTCAGCTGCTGCAAATCTCCAGTGTACATGTGTTTCCTTCAAGAATAAAATACAGCGCCGCGAGACTGTGCTGTGACTCCTTACAGAGCAGCGACCATGGCTGCCAGGACGAGGCCGAGACCGGCACCCATGCGGCCGGCGCCGGCAGTCACGAGGACGGGGCCGGTGGCGGTGGGCGCGGGGAGGCCGCCAGTGCCGGTGGCGGCGGGAGGAGCGGTGATCAGGGTCGAGCCACCGACCGTCGCACCGGGCAAGCCGCCAGGAGCGGTAGGCGCAGGAACGCCGGCACCCGGGGCTTCGGGAGCCGGGGTGATGCCGATCTGGGGCACGGTGATGACCGTGGAGACGACGTTGGTGGTGCTGCTGCCGGGGATGGCAGTGCCCTGTGTCATAATGGGCTCGACAACGTTGGTGGTAACAACAATGGTGGTGTATTCGACATTGGTGACGCGGGGAGTGCCAGTGACAGTGATGATGGTAGTGATGGTCTGGGCACCGGTGGCGATGCCGGGGTTCTGGGGAATGTACGGAGCGCAGATACCCTGGAAGAAGGAGACGGCCTCGGAGATGATGTCGTCGGTCTCACCGTGAGCGTACAGGCAAGAGAAGATGTTGTCGACGAACTCCTTGCTGGGGCAGTAGCAGGCAACGTCCGTGTTGCTCTTGCACTCCATCTTGAGGTACATGAAGGTGTTGAGGCACTGGGGAACGACCTTGGGGCAAGGCAGAGGGGCAGGAGTGCCGGGAGTGCCGGGGGTTCCAGGGGAACCGGGAGTGCCAGGAGAGCCGGGGCTACCGGGAGAACCGGGGCTGCCAGGAGAACCGGGGCTGCCGGGGCTGCCAGGAGAACCGGGGCTGCCGGGGCTGCCGGGAGAACCGGGGCTGCCAGGAGAGCCGGGGCTACCGGGAGAACCGGGGCTGCCAGGAGAGCCGGGGCTGCCAGGAGAACCGGGGCTGCCGGGGCTGCCGGGAGAACCGGGGCTGCCAGGCGAACCGGGGCTGCCAGGAGAACCACCGGTCGGGGTGGAGGCTGAGTCAGTCCTCGTGATGGTCTCCGTGACGGGGCAGATGGTGGTGCTCAGGGGGACAGTGACGGTGACAACAGCAGTGCCGCCAGTGGTCGTGCCCGGGCAGTGAGGGATCTCAGGAGCACAGCTGGTGATGGTGGTGACCGAGGTGGTGAAGACGGTAGAGGTGGTCTGGTAGGTGGTGACAATGGTCGTCCCGGTGCTCTGGGCAGGCGTGCTCTGGCCGGGCGTAGTCTGCTGTCCAGGAGTGCTCTGGGCCGGGGTGCTCTGTCCGGGGGTGCTCTGGCCGGGAGTAGTCTGCTGTCCGGGAGTGCTCTGGGCCGGAGTGCTCTGTCCAGGGGTGCTCTGCGCGGGAGTGCTCTGGCCGGGAGTGCTCTGTCCAGGGGTGCTCTGCGCGGGCGTGCTCTGTCCAGGAGTGCTCTGAGCGGGCGTGCTCTGGCCGGGAGTGCTCTTGCCAGGGGTGCTCTGTGCGGGCGTGCTCTGGCCGGCAGTGCTCTTGCCAGGGGTGCTCTGCGCGGGCGTGCTCTGGCCGGGGGTGCTCTGTCCAGGAGTGCTCTGCGCGGGCGTGCTCTGTCCAGGGGTGCTCTGGGCGGGAGTGCTCTGTCCAGGCGTGCTCTGTCCGGGGGTGCTCTGCGCGGGCGTGCTCTGGCCGGGAGTGCTCTGGCCAGGGGTGCTCTGCGCGGGCGTGCTCTGTCCAGGAGTGCTCTGAGCGGGCGTGCTCTGAACCGGCGTGGAGACGGTACTCACCACAACGGAGGTGCTCGGCTTGTACGTGGGCTTGTTCTTCTTGCAGTCCCAGTGGATCTTGTGGATGCCGATCTTGCAGAACTTCTTGAGGAGCTTGGGCTGCTTGGGGTAGACGAACCAGACCTTCTTGGCGCCACCGCACTGGGTGTTCTTGATGGTCGTGCCAGACTTGAAGCAGTTGTGCGAGGTCTTGCAGATCTTGCCGCCGGGCATCTCGTAGTGGAACTCCATGCGGGCGTCGAACTCGACGGAGACGTCGAGGCTGTCAATGGAGAAGTCTTCGACGTCGGACTTCTTGTCGCAGGTGATGGAGGGGGCGCTGCTGATGTCCTGCCCGCAGAGGCCGCTGATGACCTTGCCGAGGCCGAAGGTGCGGCCCTCGAGCTCGCCACGCTTGAAGAAGCTCTTCTCGCAGGTCCAGCCGTTGAAATTGAAGCCTCCATAGACATCGACCTTGCCAATGTTCAGGTCGCTCCAGTCCCAGCCACTCTGCTGCTTCTCATTGCACTTGGTGTAGGTGTTGCCGGGGCAAGTGAAGGGGCTGGCGTGGGTGAAGAGACCGCCGAACTGGGAGACAAGTCAGTCTTGGTGTGCTCGCCTCGGCAGAAGCACGTTTGTCGGCGACTCACAAAAGTAGCGGTGGCCTGCTCAACGCTGGCGGCAGCCACCAACAGGGCGAGGGCGGTCTTCATGGTGAAGACGTTGATCCGCGAGTGAGTGTATATATGAAGACAAAATATGTGAAGGTGTTTGTTATATATAGGAAAGCGAGAGGTCAAAGATAACGAATGACTTTGACTCTACCAAGAAGGAAAAGGTTACGAATCTTCAAAGAAAAAACGAAAGAAGAAGACAGTTGTGACTGATAAGAGAGCAGGAGGGGAGGCAGACGAGAAGGAGGGTATCCAGATCTATATACCAACACAGGCCGCCCCAACAAGGCGTAGCCTGATCTAGAGGACTAGATGTCCAGCAGGCCCGAGAAGAAAGGGTTTGCCGAAGAGCCAGCGACCGACCCCTGCTCATCTCGAGCATGGGGTGACCATGCGGACTTCTCTCATCTCTGCCAGCGGGCCGGGCTGAGGCGCGCAGGGCGGTGGTTGCATGGACTCCATCGCCGTCGGAGGTGTCGGTAATGGGCTCCATGAGGACGATGTCGAGCGCAGGCGGGTCCCTGCCGCCGAGGCGTCCAAGTCGCCGGGGCCTGAGGGCATGGCATGGCTCAGGATCCAGGGCCAGGGTCGCTGTGGGTTGAACTCGAAACCAGGGGTTCGAGAGCAAGAGTCAGAGGGTGTCTGGTCTGCAAGTCCATGCATCCTCGACGGCCGCCGCAGCGCTTTGGCCGCGCGCCAACAGCAGCAGCCAATAGGGTGCCTCGCAGTCCTGTCCCGCCAGCGTCGCTCCGTGCGAGCACTCGCTCACATGAAGGATGCGCCTTGGTTGCCTGCCTGGCCGACTGGACAGTATGTAGGCCTGTTTGCCGATCGTTTATGCAGGACTGTGTCTTCCTCCTGGAGACGCTGTCTTGCAGGACACCGTCACCCTGCCGTTCTGTTTCCGGCGGACGAACCATGCCCAGCCAGCCCGTCAGATCGCCCACGAACTGCGCACTGCGCTGGCCGGGCTTCGCGAGCGCCTCCGAGTCAGACCGCTGGCGGCTAACGCCCACGAGTATGGCCAGAAGAGGGCGGGAAACGCGGGGCAGAGGATTGATCCATCGGCCTGAGACATCAGTGGTGGCGCCGGCGGCTACCGGGGCTGCTTCTGAAGCGAGAGCGGACGTCTTCGCAGGGAAATTGGCCAGCGTCGTTGACGTCGACAGCAGCAGCACACTGCTCCGTAAACGGCGAGGCCCGTAGACGGCGAGGCCAGTGGCCGAATCGCTTCGTCGCAGGCCCGAGGAATAGCGGGCGCTCCGCCTTGGCTCGCTGATGGAGGGCACAGGGCATCTCAACGTGGCCATGGTGGCGATGATGGTGTCGGGCCAGGCGAACGGTCCGTTTCCCCTTTGGTGAAACGCCATTCCCAGTCTGGCAGCCTCAGGAACAAGCGCCGTCAGCGGTGCGACTGCAGGTACCTACTGCAGGTACCCACGCCCTGGGGGCCAATCGATTCAGCGGGGAAACCCCCCAAAGCAGCGGCGGCGGTTCGCTCTTCACAGGGCTCTTCGCTGAGACGGTGTCTCGGGCAGGCGCCTGGACGACACCTGTCACGGGCTCGTGGAAGCGCCGCGCTGGCGCTTCGAGTCGAGGAATTCGCCTCTGTCGGTACTCGACCCGTCGGATCCTGCGTCCTGGCGCCTCGACGATGTCATCATCCCGCCGTCTACGAGCGTGCGTATGCTTGCATTAAGCATGACGAGAGACACGACGGCCGCCCTGTGTCATGCGACACAGCCTCCACCGCCAGGAGGCGCGCCATTTCGAAGAGCGCCGACGGCCTGCCCAGCTTCATGCGCACGCAGCAGCGTTGCAGCACCGCTTCCACCAGCCTTGGTCGCTCAGCCTGCGCAATATCCAACCGGTGCCCCGAGCGGCGGCCAGCGCGGCTTCCCTGCTGCGATCGAAGGGCCTGGGTGGACTGTCGAACGACTCTGCTGGCCCACCGGGCATGGCTCTCCTGTCGATATGGGTCCCTCGCCTCGCCGTACGATGTATCTTGCTCTCCGTCACCGCCATGGCCCGACATCAGGCCCGGCAAGGTTCCGCGACCGAGATACCTCGGGTCGGCACTCAAGACGAGTGCCTATTGCTGGCCTCCGTGGGGTTCTCGCCTGGAAGCGAATTTGCCAGGCCCCATTTCCCATTTCCCTACCCCGTACGAAGTACACGTACGGCGAAACCGAGCTGGGCAAACTAGGGAGAATACAAGGCCGGAAACACAACTACGAGTAGAGTTATCCTGCATGTCCTCCCTTCACGTCTCCCACGGGACTTGGATCTGGGTTGTTGCCGGTGTCAAGGAGGCTGGCGTAGGGGCCAGCGTCGACGGCTTTCGGGCCTAGTCCAGTTTCATCCTCAGCCGTCTGGGGAACATGGATGGATGGACGCTGAGCCGCCGCCCAGCCATGGAGACCACTGGGTCAATAGGCCCCTCGATATGGCCGTGCGATGCCCCGGCGCTCGGTCTCACGGGACTGCCTGGCGACTGTACCATCGGCGGCTCTGGCGGCGCGGCTCTCCCTTTTTTAAAGGCCAACAAATCTCGAGATGCGCTCATGGCGGCCAGACGCAGCGAATATCTGGCACGGGCCGCAGCCTCACGAGCATCTGAGAGTGGCGTGTGCAAGGTTCGTCCCGAGAAGTCGAAGCCGAAATGCCCGAAAGGCGTCGGCGGTCCTCGATTCGGCAGTGCACGGGCGGTGGACTGATGAATGGCTTGCGTCCTCCACCATCGCCAGTTCACGATGTCCCCAAATAGGTGCGGCGTGGCGCAACCGCAATTTCGTTTGCGCGCCCGATATTGACGCCGTCCCCGAATAGCCGTTGACGTTTGCTGCCCGACGACCCAGGTTATCGCTCGGCTCGATCGCAGACTTGGCAGGGCGCCATTGAAGTTCACGGACGTGCCCACCGCGCATCCCAGAGAGGTCATTTCATTGAGACCTACTTCTTACGCTGCGCCCCCAATGCAGATAACGCCAGAGATTTCCATATTTAGGCTCCCGCGGAATAAATGGCTCTGTTAATTGTCGTCGGCATACGATCTGCGGAAGGGATTGTCATCAATTCATTCAACCCCCATCGTTCACAGCCCTTATCGGTCCATGAATCATAACCATGGTCTCCAGCCTGCTAGTGTGTTCTATATTCAGCTGATCTCCGAGTAGATTCCCATGTGCTTCTTATTCTTAATTCAATCCGGCTTGACCTGCACCGAGCAGCCAGGGCTGCCAGGCTCATCCCGGCCAGGGGAACGGCGGGACAGGGATGGGCCAGGTGGTGTAGGGCTGCATCTGTTTCGGGTTCCGGTGGTCGCCATTCCCTTTTCGCCGACGGGTTTGCGAGGTGTCGTGTATTTCGACAAGCCACAGTTCATGCCTGGAGGGTTGCGTCCGCAAGCTTCAGCGGCTGGACTCTCAGGACCGCAGCAAACGCACGGCCGCTGCGGCGAGTTTTGGCCTCTGGAGTGCTACGCTTCGCCGATGCGGTCCCAGTCTTGACCAGATATCTATCCCAGACTTGCCGCCGACGGGCTCAGCATGCCTCTCGTACTCGGTACCTTCGTAGCTACTAAATCGGCCCTCGACACGGGCAGATCTGAAACCAGCTTGATCCCCCTCGCTTCCGGCGCGGCAGCGCCCTGGGGCCCGCAGCTCATCTTCCGCAGGCCAGGATCCATATGGGCTGCGGAGTGCGGACTGTACCGACTCGCGCCGCATACAGCCTCCGGCCTGGGGAACAGCCGTCGCGTCGAGGCTGTGCAGTGTTGGGTAGAAACAGGGGCAGCGGTTCTCGATCGCGATGATCCC
Source organism: Tolypocladium nubicola (assembly GCA_024340505.1). NCBI lineage: Eukaryota > Fungi > Ascomycota > Sordariomycetes > Hypocreales > Ophiocordycipitaceae > Tolypocladium > Tolypocladium nubicola. The sequence goes on from JALHCA010001063.1 coordinate 8,584, forward strand.
GGCTGGCTCGGGGAGCCGTTCGTGCCCCGAGCCCGGTAGCCTCGTTTCACGATGCGGTCGACCTGAGGCGTGCCGGCTGCCCTCCGCCGCACGGGGGTGGCACTCACTTTCCAGGTGCCGTCTGGGAAAAAGGGCGAAGATGCTGGCGCGACGACGGAACCGCTGAAGAAGCTTCCAAATCCTCTTCGGACGACCCCAGCGGCGCCGGCTGGGAGCGCGTTCGGTGTCAGCCGCGGTGTCAGGTGCCGTGATGCAGCATCCTGCAGTTGGACCCAGGACCTGGCGAGCTGATGGAGGCCCATCGTACGAGTCACGACCGCCCTCCGACGGTTCATCATTTGTTACTGCCAAGGGTCTCCGTTTCCCGCCGCGAAACGTCGGCAAACAAGGCCTGGAGGCAGCCAAACAAGACAGGCTCCATCACCGGGCTGTCACGGGCGCCTCCATGACGTGCGGCAGCGTCGCCGGGCCATCTGCGTAGAAACCGAACGGCTAGGATCGTTGTGCTGGGATAGTAAGCGCTTTCCTCTGCATCTGTACGGGGCATAATGCTACGCTGGCCAGGGCCGGGACGGGAGCTTCGGAGCACCATGCAATGAAGTGGCATGATGCGACCTCTTCACATTGATGAGACTTGCATGCATGTGTCCAAGTATTCTTATTATTGCATGTTTCGAAAACGAAATGTCCTTCTAGATCCCTTCGATGCCCTTACCTGTGAGCCGATGCCTGCCGCCGTGGGAAATCTATCCACTTGGTATTACTTCATCGCACGATCGCAGAACTCTCGTGCATCACTTACCGGTTTCACCAACACAGTATTCTGGCATATGCCCTGTATTCTTCGCCCGGTACCAGACTGTTGAACGTCGACGGGGCGGTTGAATCGGGGTAGCAAGTCGTTGAAGAATGTCCCCGTGGTTGCTGATGGACCGACGTCAGGCGCCTCCGCCCCCGTCACGAACAGCTTGGGCATATGTTAGGGGAGGATCTGCTGCCTTCCCCTCCGTCTGCGTCTTCGCAACAAGAGTGTATTTCCCCATCCTCCCCAGGACTCGGCTTTTGCTATGGCCTTCTCTAACGTCGCCCAACTGAACCTCCTCCGCTGTGGTATGAAGCTCGCATGCCCCTTCGACACCGGGGCTTGGTTTGGAGTGGTTTGCATCCTGGGGGCAGGGCGACTCCCCCGTAGGGCTGGACGACTCCCCCGCAGGGCTGGACGACTCCCCCACAGATTGAGTGCCCCCCGAGGGATCACAACGGCGACCGGGCCGTGGACCACCCCGGCAGCCACCGCCACTGCCGTACCAAGACATGATTACGGTTAATGTATATCGATCTTGATCCTGTATGGTCCAAGGCTAACAGATGTGGTGTGGTAGCAGATGTGGTGTGTTGGGTGGTATTGGAGTTTGGGGGTGCAGTGTGTGGTGTGTCTACGGAGGAACGAAAAACGACGAGCAAAGCCAGAACAACGGCGAAATATATACCCAAGAGCAAGAGCTCGCACAGGTCAGGAGGCAGCCCGTCAGAGCCCCGTCATCTGAGCGACACTGCGTCAAAGGTAGCTAGCTGTTCATACGATCTGATATGCCGCGGCGAGCGTTCAGAGGGGCGCCTGGCAGCCTAGCCCACGAATCTTCCCACACCGCCAGGTACCAACATGTAGCAATTGGCGTTCCACGGCGGAGGATAAGCCTCTCCCCTGCTTCAAAGGACAAAGGCGACGTCCCGATGAGCTTCATGCGTGGTACAGATTGGCTCATGGGGGCAGCCGTGGCCGAACAAGCCCCTGGAGGCCGCTACGAAGCGTCCAATTTCTACCAGCCAAAACGGCGCCGTATTCGCTGTCCGGTGCACTTTTAATAGCATATACAAAGAAGCTACAAAGCTACATACGTGGACATTGGGGCCGGTTATCCTGCCAGGCGACTGGCCGGGCCGTCCCAATGTTAGTTGTCTGCCTTGCTGCCCAGCCCCCTTTTCCGCCAATGCCATGCCTTCGTCGCTGTACCACCTAGCTGTGAGATCTTGTTCACTCTTCTGGAAGCGTTTGTTCCCCCACAGTACAGCATCTGTCTCTGCATAGTACGGTTCCTGGGTCAAGCCATTCGATGAGGTGGCGCCCCCTGAAGGGACTGGCACGGATCAGGGGAACAGCAGCCACGGCGGGCTATTACGACGCATACAAGGGCACTCTCCTGCCCAGCTCACTGCCACTATACACATCAATAAATTTCCATGATCGATTTGTCGCTGCATGCTGCGTGCTGCAGCCTCCCTCCAGGCATACCGCCCCAGCCCCGCTCCGCGACCGCGAGCTCGAGTGACACAAGACGCCGCCCACCAATCTCTTCGCCTCCTCGCCATTTCACTTGATGCTCTCCGTCACTCGTACATCAAAGGACTCTTCCTGGGCATGCGCGGTCCCCCGGGCAGGGCTCCTGCGGAGACGAGGCTGCCGGGATTCTCAGCCCGGGGCGAAACGAACAAACAAAGACAACAGGCACGGTTTTACCTCCCGGGGAATGTTCTGGCGGTGGACGCTGTAGGCGACTGGTTCATTCTCTCTGCAGGTCTATGTCACTCACCGCCCGTCATCCTCCGAAGTCGCTCCTCTGCCGCCCTCGCCCTCCGTTCTCGCTCGAGCTTCACCCTCATCTCCGGCGTCAGCCCGCGAGCCTCCTCCTCCCTACGTTCTTGAGGCGTCTTGGCGAGTCCGGCCACCAGTGCGTTACCTCTGGGCTTCTTGCTGTCTACGGCCCGTGGGCCTTCAGATCTCAGTCTCTCCTCCTCTGCCTTCCGCCTCTCAGACTCCTTCTTCTCGGCCTCCTGCTTGTCCCGCTCGTCACGACGCTCGGCATCCGCCTTTGCCATCGCGGGCGGCACTTTGGCGTCTTCCCAAGCCCACTTACTCTCGCCTAGCTCCGATCGTGCTACCCGGAACGCGTCCCGCGTCGACCGATCCCCAGCGAGTTCGAACGCCGTCTTCTCCTCTCCGTTCTTGATGAGCGGATCGGCACCTCCTCGAGCCAGAATACCCAATACTAGTGGCGCCGAATTCTGGGCGGCCGCAAGATGGAGCGGGCGAGGGGCATGGTGGTTCTGTTCCGGCGGCTGAAATTCAAAGTCCGGACTGAGGCCGTTGCCGCTGAGATATGACAGCAGCGCTGGCAGTTTGGAGCGTCGAATAAAGGCCTGGATCTGCGTGGTGTGCAAGAGCGCCGTCTCCTCCTCCTCTGATAGCTTGGGCTTTGCCGGCTTAGGGGTCGGGGTCTTTGTGGGTGTCGACGCCAGCTCCGCCTGCTTTGCCTCCTTTGCTGGGTCAATCTCGTGAACTTTGAGGCGAGCCAACTCGATGAATGACCGCATCAGCTCATTCTGAGTGGCTCGCCTAGTGCTGAACGGGAAACCTCGTAGGCGAGTATCATTATGCTGCAGCACCTGCCCTTCATACGGCCCGAACAGGGTTCGTCTGTTTGTGGTTCCGGTAGCGCGGATAAAGAGAAGCTCTGAGGTGTCCAGCAGCGCTTTCCAGTCCTGAAGCAAGGATCGAACGTCATTGACCAAAGCCGTCTCGTTGTACCGGCGGATGCTGGAGCCTGCGGAGTGCGCTGTGCCCTTGGAGTTGTCATTGGCGGACTGCGAGCCACCCTGCTTCCGCCTCGTCGTGTACCGGTGAAACGTCTTGTGAGCCAGCACAGTGGCTTCTCTGTTCATAGTTGTGCCCCCTTTTGTCGGTCGAGGCGCCAGGGAGACAACCATGGCGGCGAAGTGACCGCCGCCTATCATGCAAAGAAAGATGTGCGGCCCCTTGTACGCCACCTCCGGTAACGTCCCGTCCTTGGCGGGCTTAGGAATTGATATCGGTGCGACTTGCTTCTTCCTCAGGACATCCACGAGATCGGAGTTTCTCAACTCATCTCCTGTCAAGATGGCCCGATAGAGGCCAAAGTACGTCTTGTCCGGTAGAACGGGAGAGCTGAACCATACCAGGGGCGGCCTGCCCCTATTGCGTCTGCCTGTGCTGCTCTCCTCGCTCGGGTCGTCACCATCGCCGTCGTTTCTCTTTTCTGTCAGCCGTGCTTGTCGTTTCAGCAGCGCTGTCAGAGTCGACTCCTGTCGCCCATCGTCTTCCTCATCCTCTGAATCATCCGAATCAGACCCCGACAGAGATTCGTCCAGATCTCCGATAAGCTTCTCAAACTCTGACTCTGAGACGGGATTTCGTCCACGCAGCTTCTGCTTGAGGTTGTAGTGGTGAAGGTCCGACTTGAGATGGCCCCGTTGGTCTTGCAGCGTGGAAAACGTCAAGCCGCACAATGAGCAGGATTGCGACCCGACGAGATTGTCTGCGGAGGCGCTAGGGCTCTTCTCGCTAGACGACTGAGATGTCTCCTGGTCTGCGACTACGACCGAGTCACTGTCTGGCTTGAGAGTCAACGTCTCCAATACCTCGCCGGGGAGGTCGTAGACTGGTCCATCATCAGCTCAACAGCACTCCATCGGGGTGAAGGCTTTATTTACCGTAGAGGGGTCGCCTCAGCAGCTCCTCGTTGTGATTCGCCATGCCGCAACGTTGGTCCTCGCAAACTCGAGCTTGGTTATTGTGGAAGCTCAATAAGATGTACGGCAAGGGACTAGAGGGATGTTTTGATGTTTCAAGAACCTGACCATGTCGTTGAGTCAGTCGGCAAGGCCCCACCAGCAATCTGGCTCATCCTAACGCCGTTGCTTATCTTATCGCCCCGCCCACGTCTTGTGGCGCCTCATCTTCAGACCTACCCTGTAGCATCAATCTGCGGGCGAGTTCAACCCTCGCTGTCACAAGACATCAGCAACTGAGAAATGAGTCCAAATGATTCCCATTCACATTCTGGTTCTGTTATTCGTAAATTTCTTTAAAAGGAATGGCGCATATGCATGCCAAGCTAAAGTGGTTCATACAGCACAACCGCACCCCTTACCGACTGACATTGACACAAATTTCTATGAGCGCATTAGGCTCGGATTTCACTTTCGTCATAATACTGAGTCACAGCTTCAGTTAGATGCTGCTCAACTCGAACCCAAAATCCATATCCTGAAACTTGACTAACAAACCCTCCTCACCCCCGGCTCAATAGTGTGGCATCCTCCTCGACCAGATCAGGCGGGTGCCTCACCGCCTGCACCGTCTCCGCGCTGTGGTGCAAAGCCACGAAGTCGAAATAAGGCTCATGGCCAATGCGCTCCGCACAGATGTGTGCGCTCTGCGGGTCGTGAACTTGACCCACCGCGTGCGCGTCGAGTTGCAGTCCTCCTGCGGCCCGTCGTGTGCTACTTGTGACAGAGTCCTTGGTCCAGATGCCATGCGCTGAGCGGCCTTTTTGTCGGAGAAGCTCTCATCTGGGCTGCGGCTGTATCACTCGAACTTGTCGAGGGCCTTGTCGAGGCGAAGGTTGAAGCCGATGCGAGGCACGTGTGTAGGGAGGTTTCAGTAGGGGTCATGTGAGCGGCAAACACGCCAAGTAAGTCGCCAGCCTTGATGGTGTACCGGACGACAACTGTCTGGTTATTCGGTGTGTCGAGCTCATGGAACGAAATTGGCTGGTGCGCTGGTCGACGCGTGGTTGCTCGGGTGGTTCTTTTCCCAGTGCACCCGCGCTTCGGCTCGGTGCACAAATGCTGTCTCCCACGACGGATTGTCTGAATTGAACTTGGTGCGGGACTCGACACCGGGAGACTGAGCTCGACCAAGGCATCCTAGGTAACGACCGTGGATTCAACAGAAGCAATGATGGCCCGTTTTTCTTTCCCAACTCGAAAAGAATCATGACGGACTTGGCCTCTGCTGTTGTCAGGACATCCACTGAGGCATGTAGCTTGGCATCCTTGTATTGGGATCAAGGTTCTGGGGCCAAGGAAACTTGGAAAGCGTCCCACACACCAGTAGCCCGTCATACTTATTTTTCGAGCGGAGACATGATGGCGGATCGGCCACAATCAAAGGCTATCGAGGAAAATCCCATTGGAAAAGGACTGGAGACTTTTCGCACTTCTTTCACCTCAGTCTGCACAGGCAAGGGTGTTTCTTCCGCATCAGGCTCTCTCAGTTCACTTGGCTACGATGGTAATGCAGCCTGAAATTCCGTTCGGGAGTTCCTCTAACAGATGTGCAGATCTCCGAAATCTCGCACTCCTTCTTCTTCCCTCTCTCCAAAGTCTTCCGGCTGCAGGCTTGCTGTCTTCGAGGGTAGGTCGTGGCACTCTCCGAAGCGATCTCCTTCGACTCATTTCTGCTATCGCCTCGGATAACGTTAACTTCGACCGTGTCAAACCTCTCTTTAAGGCAGCGCTCGCCGAAGATCCAGAAGATACTCTTATTTGGGACGAAGTATATAACGCTGTCATAGAATCCACCCCGCCTCCCCGACCGATACCTTCGTCGATCCAACAGACACCGTGGAGTCGGAACACGAGCGGCTTCGTAAACTCGTCGGAATTCCGCCAGGATGTGGACCCGGTCCTTAAGATAGAGCTTGAGCGTCTCTATGTCGGACTCCCCGATTTCTATAAAACCTTCTTTGGAGATGTGCTAGATCTCGACGCGTTGTCTGAGGCAGTCTTCGGCAAATGCACCGAAGGCGACAATCCACTCTTCAATGAAGGGTGGAGTGGATGGCCGGCAGGCGCCAAAGAGAGCGACGTGCTGACTTGGTTTGGCGACTTAATCCCGAAGCTAGAAGTATTCGTAGGCGATCGCATTTCGACTCTGGCGGCTCGACGAAAGCTATTAGCGCAGCCAAGGACACTACTAGGGGGTTCTACAGGCAAGCGCAGCATGGATATCGGCTTCGTTAATAGCGATATCACATATAACCCTAACTCTAAGGATTCGAGATATCGTTAGTCACATATCCTCGTTGCCGGCGAACTAAAAAGCAACCCGAAGGCCGACAACGCATCAATAGCATAGATTAATCTCGCGACGTATGCGAGAGAGGTTCTCGCTACCTAATATACCCGTCGCTTCGTCCTGGGCTTTACCCTCTGTGGATCTCGTATGAGGGTATGGGAGTTCGATCGGCTCGGGGGGATCGCCTCCGAGCAATTCGACATCAACAAGAACAATAATAGGCTACGGTTTGTAACCACAATCCTCGGGTTTCTATAGATAAACGAAGACAGGCATAGATTTGACCCTACTATCATCACGTCCGATAGCGAACGGTATATCGAGATCGAACGAGACGGCTAGACATAGCGCCTCATTATCGACGAGGTCATGAAGCGTGCGCCTTGTATTGCCGGTCGGGCAATAACATATTAGAAGGCCTATCGCAAAGAGGACCCGCAGACGCCGCTCGTTATCAAGGACTTATGGCAGTATACGGACCGAGACGAAGAGGGTATACTCATCTAAGAAGCGACTGACAAAGGCGTGGTTAACGTTGCCCGATACTACTACCAGTCTATCCGACAATAGAAAGCCGATCTATAAGGCAAGCTCTCAACTGGCTCTGCTTGTCGCGATGGAGGGCTGCATTGAAGGTCACCAGTCCTTGCACAAGGCGGGTCTTCTCCACAGAGACATTTCTATCAACAATCTCATGATCAATGAGGACGACAACAACCCTTCCTGGCGTTCATTCCTGATTGACCTCGACTTGGCGATTAAGGAATCACGGACAGAAGCATCCGGTTCTAAAGGCAAAATAGGTACGAGAGCTTTTATGGCCATTGGGGCGCTCCTAGGGGAGCAACATTCTTTCATGCACGATCTTGAATCATTTTTCTGGGTGCTTTTCTGGATTTGCATTCACTACAATGGCTCAACTGAGGAGAAAGTTGTTCCACGGTTCGACAAATGGAACTACGTGGATACCGAGGAACTAGCTGGAATGAAACTTGGCATTATTGCGGAGGAAGATATTTTCCGCAAGACGACAGAAGAATGTTTCACCGAATACTACAAATCCTTGGTCCCTTGGATAAATAGGCTACGAAAAGTTGTCTTCCCAAACGGGGGAAGATGGAAGAAAGAGGACGAAGAGTTGTATGACTCTATGCAGAAAGTCCTCCTTGAAGCACGAAAGGACGTGGATGTGTAATTAGATGATAAGGGTCGGTAGCAACCTCAAATCATGAAGATATCAGAAAGTAATGGCAACTTATTTATGGATGCAACAAACCAAAAGAGACTCGAAATCCCGCGCATGGCTCCCCCGACTGTCCACGTCCCAGCACGAGCAGCGCCTTTCTATGACTGTCCAAGAGTTCTCGAACGATGAGATAGCCGAATTTATTCCTTGCACTGTCCGCGCCGTGCGCAGAATATGATCGACGTATACGCGATTTGGAACGATGACTGCGTCCGCCGTCGGGTCTCGTCGCGGGAGCCATACGCGGCATCGATGATGGGCGGGAGAAAGAAGTTAGTTACGGAGGGTGGGCGGCAGGCAGCACCACCTGACAGCCTAGTCGTTGACGTGGCTGCCTGAGACCTCCGACAGGGGACCCCATAGGCACACGGGGGAGTAAAGTACAGCCACGGGGGGAGCCCTTAGTCAGCGCCGCCCTCTGTAGCCCTGTGCGGCTGCCGCTGTAAGCCCACTAACCCCTCCGCTATGGGCTCGCTAGGCCCCGTAGTCTACAGCACTTTGCACCTCTCCTATGGCCCTCTGTATGACATTTGCTACAGGTAGGTAGCCGCCTCTTCGATGGCTCTTCCTGCGGCTCTTCCTGCGGCTCTTCCTGCGGCTCTTCCTGCGGCTCTTCCTGCGGCTCTTCCTGCGGCTCTTCCTGCGGCTCTTCCTGC